>JBAIZL010000001.1:382880393-383052893 GCA_036971475.1 Prosapia bicincta
ATGTATGCGCGGCGCATGTGGATTCAATATTTCACCTCCACGAAGAATCAATCAAGTCGCCGGCGAGTGAAGCTACCGAGATTACGTCGTGAAAGAATTTGCATCCACTTCGTGGGCCATTAATCGTGATTGCGACTTTCCACCTGTTGGTAACGAGCGGTTCAAGTGCGGTGGGTGTTGAGGAAATCTAGCCGAGACCAATCTGTTCCGAATGTTTAAAACATAGGAAAGTAAGAAGAAGATGATGCGACCAAGTACTTTCCTGCTTTACTGGGGATCTGTCAACGGGTTGAAATTTTAATGTCCGTTTCATAACGTTGTATGTAAGTACCCAAAGGGTGAGGAGGCACAAAAATAATAAGCACTAATTTCTTTAATATTGCTTTTATTTTTGTTGGACCTTTTTTGTTATCCTAGTAGACTACCATTTTTCTTTTTTAAGGACGACCATAAAATTCAAGAATTGGTCCAATCACGTTGGTAGAAGTGTACATTTCTAATAATGAAAATAAGATAAATAAAGCAGAATTAAATTAAATTAAAATACGTCATTATTAAATTGCACTTTACTTATAGTTTCATTGTTAACATAGCCTATTATATTTATACTATACTTAGACTAGCATTTAAAACGAGTTGATTAAAAATAGGATAACCTATCTTTATTTATCAAACACGATAAGAAAGTTGTATAAATAAGTCTACGGTATAATTATACACGTTAGAGTAATTATTATACGCCTATAACTTTATACGTACTTATAAATTTTACTTTTAAATTTATTAATCTACTTTTACCAAAGATTAAAATTACTTGTTATGTTAAAATAATAAAATTATTCTAAGATGAAAATAAGTATAAAAGGTAAATATATATTTTAGCCCACTGTTAACGTACAATACTGAAAGTAACAACCTACGATTAATAATATCAGTAGTTATATGAAATCATAAGTTACCACATATTTCCATAAAATATACGCTATTTTGTGAAATACCGGAAATTACGTTTGAAAATTATTTAAACATAACCTCTAGATAACCTCCAAATGTAAACAAGCATTGAAGACGGATACTATTAGAGTTAGACTAAACCATATTTGTTTTTCATAAATTTTCATCTCACTTTATTGTCCTTACACTTCAAAAAATTATACCAGGATAAAGAAAACGCTCCACCTTTCATCTCTATATTTACTTAAGGATAATACATTTTTATATTATTATAACTTTACCTATTTAAATTTTACAGCTGATTACAATTATAAATTGTACTTTTACATTCATTGGTCTAGTTCTAACAAAGTTTAAAATTACTTAAAATTGCAATTAGTTTTAAAATAAACAAATAATTATAAATTGATAATAAGTATAAATTGATACTTAACTCTAGCTTATTACAAAGAGTAACATAAACAGCTGTTGTAAGAAATTATACGTTATACTATAAATTAATTAAATTTACGATATTTCTGAAAATCTATGGAAAAATATTTAAACATAACTTCCAAGTAACCTCGAATGGAACACGGAAATAGCTGTTAGCGATAACCTTCATCGTGTTCTACTTTTGAAATTCTTCTTGATAATTTTACTAACTTATCGATCTCTACTACCTTTAAATATCCTATCGCGGTACCAGAATACCGAACACGTTTCTTTTAGTTTAAAAATTACCTTTAACTCTTCAAAAGCAATTGTATTTGGGTTAAAATTTGGACACAAAATCAATCACTCCTAGAAATGTAAGCTTCTGGAATTAAACTTACAAATTCTGCCCTCTGAACTTTATATTTTATCGTTTCTCTGTTTTGTTTTGTCTCGTCACCTGCTATCCGAAACCTTCTTATATTAATGTGCCTGTGCTATCGATCAACGAAGATAGCAATCATCAGCGCTATTTTATCTTGTCCACTGATCTTCTAAAAAGTGTCCTTGTGGTGGCTCCATAAGTTCTTCAGCCATGATATCCTGCGACGGGCCGGAACTTTTGTAGCATTAATTGTACCTTTTATAATAGGCTGAAGCAAGGTTAATATTTTGTATTACGTAAAATATGGCCGAAATATTATAATTTTCTATTTTAATAGTGCGTAGATTTCTGTTTGTTTGTTTAGGTAATTGAGTACTGTTGTACTTACATAAGCAGCGAAAGTAGGTAGGCTTCTATTTAGAACCTTTATTAATTATTTCTCGAGACACAGAGAAATGCGTTAAAGTATAAGGAAAGATAAAGGATTAGGAACATATAGGTACTAATGTAATATATATGTACGTGTTTCCTTGCTGTGGGAGACGGGGGGAGATAGTGGTTAACATGAGCCGCTTGGCTTGCCAGAGGTAGACATGTTCGACGTAACGTTATCAAATCGCACAGTTTAATACCGCAAGTATGCAAAATACTTTCAGATGCGCAGTACAGAACCTATGTCAATGCGATAGCTTTGCATTGGTGACCCATTTCGTGTGGCTATTTTCAGCGCTGGCCAACCTCTGAACTCGAGGCAGATCAATGCCACGTTGATACCTCGTTCACGTTTCTTCTCATCGCCCGACACATTCTTCCATTAATCAAGTCTTCGTTAGTACAGTAACTGTCTTTTAATCGTTATCTCCACCACTGTTGCGTTTCCTTTTAACGTGTCTGATAAGAAATATATTGTTTAAAGAAACAAATATGACACATTGTAGAGTTCAACGCATCCTATTACTTCTTTATATTTGTGAAGAGTTTTTTAAGAAAAATAATAAGAATACAAATATATGAGTAAAAGTCTTAGATTTATACTTTAAAGCAGGAATGCCCAACTTAACCCTAAAGGGCCACTTCAATACTTCCAGTGAAGATGAGGGCCGCACAAATAATTCCACACATACATTAATAAGCCAAACTTAGGCATTACGTAGCCTATATTGTATAGTATCCGGCGTGTATGAAATAATATGAATCAACAAACGGTACGCAACAAGTTTCATTTAGGCCTACATTTAATATCAAGCTTAATGTACAAAGGATCAACAATTTTCATTTAGGCCTACAGTTAATATCAAGCGCAATGTAAAAAGGATCAAAAAGTATCATATAGGCCTACAGTTAATATCAAACGCAATATACAAAGGATCAAAAAGTATCGCATAGGCCTACAGTTAATATCAAGCGCAATGTACAAAGGATCAAAAAGTATCATATAGGTCTACAGTTATTATCAAGCGCAATGTACAAAGGATCAAAAAGTATTACAAGGCCTACAGTTAATATCGAGCGCAATGTACAAAGGATCACAAAATATCATATAGGCCTACAGTTAACATCAAGCGCAATGTACAAAGGATCAAAAAGTATCATATTGGCCTACAGTTAATATCAAGCGCAATGTACAAAGGATCAACAATTTTCATTTAGGCCTACAGTTAATATCAAGCTTAATGTACAAAGGATCAACAAGTTTCATTTAGGCCTACATTTAATATCAAGCTTAATGTACAAAGGATCAACAATTTTCATTTAGGCCTACAGTTAATATCAAGCGCAATGTACAAAGGATCAAAAAGTTTCATATAGGCTTCCAGTTAATATCAACCGCAATGTACAAAGGATCAAAAAGTTTCATATAGACCTACAGTTAATATCAAGCGCAATGTAAAAAGGATCAAAAAGTATCATATAGGCCTACAGTTAATATCAAACGCAATATACAAAGGATCAAAAAGTATCGCATAGGCCTACAGTTAATATCAAGCGCAATGTACAAAGGATCAAAAAGTATCATATAGGTCTACAGTTATTATCAAGCGCAATGTACAAAGGATCAAAAAGTATTACAAGGCCTACAGTTAATATCGAGCGCAATGTACAAAGGATCACAAAATATCATATAGGCCTACAGTTAACATTAAGCGCAATGTACAAAGGATCAAAAAGTATCATATTGGCCTACAGTTAATATCAAGCGCAATGTATAAAGGATCTAAATTTTCATATAGACCTACAGTTAATATCAAGCGCAATGTACAAACTATTAAAAACGGTATAATATTAAATTTTTAGTTGTTATTTAATCATGCTGTTTACGCTTATGAGAACACAGTATTGGAAACAAATTCTAATTTATTTAAACCTAAAATCATCAAAAGGATGTACCTACTTCACCTAATGAGAACACTGTAGGGGGCACAATCATCCAACAGTTCATCAAATTCAACCCGTATTGAAGTGGTGGCAATATTTAGCAAATCTCGAAGATGGTTGTTTATAAGGCTGTTGCAGTGAAGAATAAATGTCATTCTTGAAAAAGTGCACTCACAAAGCTATGCGCTTCCAAGCATTGAAACTATTTTCCTACCGAAGACATGTTTGGGATATTTCTCTTTAGGAACACAGCTCCAAAATGCAGTACCAGTTTCCAACCTTATCTGAAAAATTGGGTCACTTTGTAAGTCACAGAGCTCTCACTGGGAGTAAGAGCCGTATTCAACCTATAGCCTATATCAATCTATGCTTTTTTGTTTTACATTTAATTATAAATCAATACTCAATGTTTTTAACATTCGTCTGGGGCCGCATAAAACCAGGTCGCGGGATGCTAGTTGGCCATCGCTGCTTTATAGTATAATGTTCATACATTATACATCACTTATACCAAATACGAAGCCACAGGAAAATAAACATCTAAAATTCAAGAGATCTTTAATTTCATATTTGATTGCTTTATTCGCGAAAACATTATGACATCAAGTAAAGACACAGGAATTTGGTTTTGGTAAGGTAGAACGATTGAGCCAAGAATACCTTGTGAGGTGGAATAGAGAGAGATACTTAAAGATTCCCTGGTTCTAGCGTGGACTAAGCGAGACTCCTCAGCGCCGAACGGGATACCGGCATAATGTGACATTTTGAGAAGCGAATTGAAATTAACAAAAGCAACGAACCGTGGTAATGGCATGTGTCCAACTGAGCATAGTAGATGATCAGCACTGTAATGACGCAAATTTTGCATACATTTCATTGCAAACATGATGCGTCTCGAGTTCTAAAGTAACACAATAAATGTAATTGAACTCTCGTATTTTTGAAATGCAAGCAGTTAATCTTGAACGACTATGTAGAACCACTGTTCAAAACTCTTACTTCTTATTTTAACTGTAAATTGTTAATAAATATAGATTTTACTCATAACTACAAGGAAAGCGATACCAAACAACCCGAGGTTTACTTTAGTGTAGCTTAAAAACACTTATTATAAACTGCTAAAGTAAACAATAAAACACAGTAAAGCAGACTATTGATAATTTATGGCCTCGGTGTTTAATTTACAAACTTGGTGTTTGAACTAACTATTGTGTTATAAATTTCATATTTTGACATCTTGTTTGTATATATGTAAACAGATATAAAATAGGCTATGAATATACAAATTCTCATTAATTTTTACAATGGAGTAATAAAATTCAGGTTTTTGTATAGAAATATTGTTTTTAATTTGTATTATATCTAGCTATAGGTACTAGTTGTACCTTATAGGCTAGGTATGCATATAATGCACAGGTTAAGGTAGGCGTAAGTTCATGCACATTACGCTGTGATCAATGATACATGGTCGTGTACTATTGATAACATATCAATTATAAATATAATTGTCTTCCCTATTATGTTTTTACAAACTTATATAAAACCTATGTTAAAGAGCTTTCATTTTATCCTTAAATATTTCTATTGTTTACTTACTATTTGTTACCTTGGAAACTATTATCTTTCAAAGAGTCACAAAAAAATATAATCTTCAACCGTTTACCATTTTAAAATAAACGTTAGTAATAGTGTAAAACATATATTAAAAAAATAGTGTAAACATATAAGAAAATACTTACTTAAAAAAAATAATAATAAAAACTAACAAAACAATGAAGCTGTGGAACGGTTTGCGATCTCGTAAGAGGTTGAGTCTGCGTGCGCTGGGTTGGTAGACCGTCGCATAAAGGTAAAAGCGCCCATAACCGGTGGGGCCAGAATATACTGTCCTAGTAAAATCAAAGGTAGTTATCAAGCCCCAACCCCAATACGACCATACGAGTTGAGGTTATAGACTCACTAGTTAAACAACATCGGAATCTTAAATTTAAAAAAACATCACTAAATTTGACCTAAGATATTTAAAAAATTAAAAATAAAAATAATATGGATATATAAATTAATAAAATAAATTATTAAGAAGCGTTAAGTTAAAAATATACGTGGAATAGAAAAAATAAGTAAATAAAAGTTAGAAAGGAGGAAACAGGAAGGGATCAGAATGGCAAACAAGGGGAAACACGAACTACATAAGGCACGACCGTTTTAAAGAAAAAATATAAATAGAAGATTTTTTTTGAAAGACGTCATGATTTTTTCAAAGTTGTACCGTAAGTCAAGGCTTCGATATCCAGCTTTCATACCAGCGTTTAGGAGGGTTCCGGGAGGTCGATTGACAACCAATCTTACATCTCGAACGTCTCACAGGGATCTGATATAGAAGCTTCTGGCTATATCTCTAAGAGTTTAGCCAGTAATAGATGAGAGTCTACATTTATATTGTTCTTAGCATATGCTTAGCATAAGCTGTTTCTACAGCTGATCCACAATTATTCGTAATGTATATTCGAGTTTTGCTTACGTGTTTCATATATTTATTTCTCTTCCCTGATACCCTAAGCTGATCTTATCGCTTGAGCTTGCACTTCCTTGTTTTAGGTTCCTATTACTTTTAATAGGGTATTCGTAGGGTATTATTCGAGGGATATGACCTGTCCTATGCTTTTATTATACATCGCTAACTTCCATCTCCTAGATACTTTTGGTATTGTCAGAAACTGCGTTTTTTGACCGATGTGGTTGTATTTAATTCCTTTCTTATAGTTTGGAATCTATAATGTAATTTATTTAAATTCTCACGTTTCGATATTATTGCCGCGTTATCAGCGAAACAAATTATTGTAAATGTAGTCATGCACATTTTATATCCTCTTCCCGCTTTTTTTTTAAAAACTATTTTCATAATATGATCCACGAGAATATGAAAAGCGTTAAAGTTTCCAAATCTGTAAGTGGTTAGCTTATTATTTAAACGCGTGCATAGTCTGCAGCTCACTAAAAAGGACTTCACACCTCCTTACCAACGGGTTAAATGAGCTCACTTTGCCGACAATATTAAACGCAATATACATAACCCACGACCCTCCATTAGTTAATTGCGTTACTGAATAGCCAACAAGCAGGCTGTCAAACTCGCCAACGGCGTTAAAGTCTCCAAGTCTTTAAGAGGTTCGCCTATTCAAATCACTTTAAATACATTTCACTGTAATTGTATGCAATTACAACGTCGCGTAAGGTTTAATAACTGTTGCGAATTTTAAATGAATCATTTCCATAACAAGTAGGCCTACCGAGTGAAAGTGGAGCTGCTAAA
This sequence comes from Prosapia bicincta, assembly GCA_036971475.1. NCBI lineage: Eukaryota > Metazoa > Arthropoda > Insecta > Hemiptera > Cercopidae > Prosapia > Prosapia bicincta. The sequence continues at coordinate 382,887,836 of JBAIZL010000001.1, forward strand.
AGCTTTTGGGCAGTTTTGCCAACGTCCCGGCAAGTAATTAGAATACTTGTCAACAACCGCGCTGACCTGATCTGATAAATCTCATATTGATGATGAAATGTGTCTTTAGTGCTATTAAATGCTGGGCAATATCGCTAATATAAACGACATCCTGTAGAGAAGAAAGTTAATAAATGTGTTGCCGTTAAAAAGGCAACTATAATCTAAAATATTTACAACTTGTCAAATAAAAGTGTATGTGTTTACACCTACTAAACTGTCTTGATGCAGAATAGTCTGTTGAGTTCCCTTACAATCGTAGAAACGGTGCGAAGGTTACGTCAGTTAAAGAATAACAATACACGTGTTCAGCAAATAGTTTAAAAGAAACAAATTCTTAGTAATCACGAAAATTATTTATATAATATAAAAAAAGTTCTGTAATAATATAAATAGCTAATTTGGTTCAATATGACCATTTATAGACAAAACATAAAACTGCTTCTCAGTCGTTTTAATTAATTCCGAATTAATTCCTCTTTCATGTATTAACTCTTTGAAGGTGTTCCACGCAAGACGATTTACTATAGTGAATGTGTTATCATGTTTTTTTACAATAAATTTTGCAACATTTTGTTTTATTTTATGAATTAATGTCTGTGTTTTTTTGTTGCTATTTTGATTGAATTTATATGTTGTTTGATGGATATTGCTATAGATAAATTTTACTCTCCTGAAGAAGATTTTAATTTGGAATCTAAACCTAGAAACGTATTTTAACTAATTATAACTTTTTCAGTAGGTTTCTATAGACCCTAGAATGTTCTAACACACAAGTAATATAATTTAAAAAAAGTAAAGTCCTACTTAAATAAATAAAGACAAATTTTATTTTAATCTCTTATTATTTTATAATTACAATTAATATAAATATCTATATACATATGCCAGAATAACAATATTAAGTGACAAAATAGGAAGCTAATTTCCTTGGAATTTTCCATTTTCCTTTCTATGTATGTGTTGGACTAATAATTTTTTTCGTTACTATTTATACGGTTTTTTCCTCGTTTCGTGCATTGTGTTCTAATTTCTTTTCGCTATTTTTTCCCATTGTCCGTTTGTAAAGCAAGCTTCGATACCGTTAATCCAGTTTGTTTGTTTAATTTATTCTTTTCATTCATTTCCTAGAATACTCTAGATAATCCTAGAAAATTATCTATAGTATTATGTGGTAACCATGGCAATAATTTAAGGTTGTACAATTGAGGTTTTGACGGTACAGATGGGAGCAAAAAAAACCATATACAACTTAGAAAAACACGTTTCTAACAATGGGAAAGTTAGCTCAGTGCCAAAGCGCTAAACTTCGAACACGAAGATACACAGTTCGAAATTGACCTTAGACGCGAAATTATTATAATTTAATTATTGAATAAATATTTGAAAATAATGTATTTAAATCAATTGTCATCCACTATAGGTTTAACAAAATGTATTTGAACGTGATTGGATGAATAAAAACGTATTTTATTTACGATTGAAAATTTGTACAAGATATATGTCTGGAGAATGTGAGCTAGTAGAAGGAATTTAAAAAAATACCTTGTTTATTGCACTTAAAATGCAGCGTAAGGCGGTAATTATTGTGTTTCTGTAAACTTAAACTCGTGTTCATTACAAAAAAAGAGTCCACAAAAGGTAAAAGGCCTCTAACCAGCACATTACCTAACAGAATAACTTATAGTAGGGCACTGCTACACGTACCCGTAGTTTCTGAATGCTTTCTCTCAAGATTTGTCTAAAAAAATAAGCTAAACCTCTTATGAAAAGTCTTAAGATAGACAATAGATATGGTAAGGATGAACTTAACTAGCGTAATGTGATATTAATAATGATAAAATGCATATGCCGTGTGGTACAGTACTGTAATTGTACGAAAAACAAATAAAAGTTATACAGAAGACACAAATCAATCATTTATTTACTCAAACACGTTTCAATGAGAAAGTCATCATCATCAGTGAGTGTTGCTACTACAAACTCTAACTTACAACTAAATTTAACTAAATAAATGAATAATTCTTGAGTCTTGTGTATGTCTTTTGTTTCAACATAACCTCACAAGCTAAGCTCAAAGAATAGTTGTATGTAATTGAACGGTTCAAACAAATATATTAATTGATTCGGTATAATACAGTAAATAATAGGTTTACATTTTATACAGTACAGCAAGATATACTGTAAGTACACGGTTTTACATTCGTGATTGAGTGTAAACACGACAATTATAAGTTACTCGTGACGCAATTATCGGCTCGTCTAATACGCGATCTCGTTTATTACGCAAACCCTTGAAAAGCGTATTAAAGTGGTTTCACTGTATGTAGGATATAATATGTTGTAACAATGTGGAAGAAGTTAAATACAAACAAGGAAAAGAATCGATAGAGGTAAGATAATGCATCAGGAAGAAGTTAAATACAAACAAGGAAAAGAATCGATAGAGATAAGATAATGCATCAGGAAGAAGTTAAATACAAACAAGGAAAAGAATCGATAGAGATAAGGTAATGAATTAAGAAGAAGTTAAATACAAACAAGGAAAAGAATCGACAGAGATAAGATAATAGATCAGGAAAAAGTTAAATGCAAACAAGGAAAAGAATCGATAGAGATAAGAAAATGGATCAGGAAGAAGTTAAATACAAACATGGAAAAGAATCTATAGAGATAAGATAATGGATCAGGAAGAAGTTAAATACAAACAAGGAAAAGAATCGATAGAGGTAAGATAATGCATCAGGAAGAAGTTAAATACAAACAAGGAAAAGAATCGATAGAGATAAGATAATGCATCAGGAAGAAGTTAAATACAAACAAGGAAAAGAATCGATAGAGATAAGGTAATGAATTAAGAAGAAGTTAAATACAAACAAGAAAAGAATCGATAGAGATAAGATAATGCATCAGGAAGACGTTAAATACAAACAAGGAAAAGAATCGACAGAGATAAGATAATAGATCAGGAAAAAGTTAAATGCAAACAAGGAAAAGAATCTATAGAGATAAGATAATGCATCAGGAAGACGTTAAATACAAACAAGGAAAAGAATCGACAGAGATAAGATAATAGACCAGGAAAAAGTTAAATACAAACAAGGAAAAGAATCTATAGAGATAAGATAATGCATCAGGAAGACGTTAAATACAAACAAGGAAAAGAATCGACAGAGATAAGATAATAGATCAGGAAAAAGTTAAATGCAAACAAGGAAAAGAATCGATAGAGATAAGAAAATGGATCAGGAAGAAGTTAAATACAAACAAGGAAAAGAATCTATAGAGATAAGATAATGCATCAGGAAGACGTTAAATACAAACAAGGAAAAGAATCTATAGAGATAAGATAATGCATCAGGAAGAAGTTAAATACAAACAAGGAAAAGAATCTATAGAGATAAGATAATGCATCAGGAAGACGTTAAATACAAACAAGGAAAAGAATCGACAGAGATAAGATAATAGATCAGGAAAAAGTTAAATGCAAACAAGGAAAAGAATCGATAGAGATAAGAAAATGGATCAGGAAGAAGTTAAATACAAACAAGGAAAAGAATCTATAGAGATAAGATAATGGATCAGGAAGAAGTTAAATACAAACAAGGAAAAGAATCGATAGAGGTAAGATAATGCATCAGGAAGAAGTTAAATACAAACAAGGAAAAGAATCGATAGTGATAAGAAAATGGATCAGGAAGAAGTTAAATACAAACAAGGAAAAGAATCTATAGAGATAAGATAATGGATCAGGAAGAAGTTAAATACAAACAAGGAAAAGAATCGATAGAGGTAAGATAATGCATCAGGAAGAAGTTAAATACAAACAAGGAAAAGAATCGATAGAGGTAAGATAATGCATCAGGAAGAAGTTAAATACAAACAAGGAAAAGAATCGATAGAGGTAAGATAATGCATCAGGAAGAAGTTAAATGCAAACAAGGAAAAGAATCGATAGAGATAAGATAATGCATCAGGAAGACGTTAAATACAAACAAGGAAAAGAATCTATAGAGATAAGATAATGCATCAGGAAGAAGTTAAATACAAACAAGGAAAAGAATCGATAGAGGTAAGATAATGCATCAGGAAGAAGTTAAATGCAAACAAGGAAAAGAATCTATAGAGATAAGATAATGCATCAGGAAGACGTTAAATACAAACAAGGAAAAGAATCGACAGAGATAAGATAATAGATCAGGAAAAAGTTAAATGCAAACAAGGAAAAGAATCGATAGAGATAAGAAAATGGATCAGGAAGAAGTTAAATACAAACAAGGAAAAGAATCTATAGAGATAAGATAATGGATCAGGAAGAAGTTAAATACAAACAAGGAAAAGAATCGATAGAGGTAAGATAATGCATCAGGAAGAAGTTAAATACAAACAAGGAAAAGAATCGATAGAGATAAGAAAATGGATCAGGAAGAAGTTAAATACAAACAAGGAAAAGAATCTATAGAGATAAGATAATGGATCAGGAAGAAGTTAAATACAAACAAGGAAAAGAATCGATAGAGGTAAGATAATGCATCAGGAAGAAGTTAAATACAAACAAGGAAAAGAATCGATAGAGGTAAGATAATGCATCAGGAAGAAGTTAAATACAAACAAGGAAAAGAATCGATAGAGGTAAGATAATGCATCAGGAAGAAGTTAAATGCAAACAAGGAAAAGAATCGATAGAGATAAGATAATGCATCAGGAAGACGTTAAATACAAACAAGGAAAAGAATCTATAGAGATAAGATAATGCATCAGGAAGAAGTTAAATACAAACAAGGAAAAGAATCGATAGAGGTAAGATAATGCATCAGGAAGAAGTTAAATGCAAACAAGGAAAAGAATCGATAGAGATAAGAAAATGGATCAGGAAGAAGTTAAATACAAACAAGGAAAAGAATCTATAGAGATAAGATAATGGATCAGGAAGAAGTTAAATACAAACAAGGAAAAGAATCGATAGAGGTAAGATAATGCATCAGGAAGAAGTTAAATACAAACAAGGAAAAGAATCGATAGAGATAAGATAATGCATCAGGAAGACGTTAAATACAAACAAGGAAAAGAATCGACAGAGATAAGATAATAGATCAGGAAGAAGTTAAATGCAAACAAGGAAAAGAATCGATAGAGATAAGAAAATGGATCAGGAAGAAGTTAAATGCAAACAAGGAAAAGAATCGACAGAGATAAGATAATAGATCAGGAAGAAGTTAAATGCAAACAAGGAAAAGAATCGATAGAGATAAGAAAATGGATCAGGAAGAAGTTAAATGCAAACAAGGAAAAGAATCGACAGAGATAAGATAATAGATCAGGAAGAAGTTAAATGCAAACAAGGAAAAGAATCGATAGAGATAAGAAAATGGATCAGGAAGAAGTTAAATGCAAACAAGGAATAGAATCGACAGAGATAAGATAATAGATCAGGAAGAAGTTAAATGCAAACAAGGAAAAGAATCGATAGAGATAAGAAAATGGATCAGGAAGAAGTTAAATGCAAACAAGGAAAAGAATCGACAGAGATAAGATAATAGATCAGGAAGAAGTTAAATGCAAACAAGGAAAAGAATCGATAGAGATAAGAAAATGGATCAGGAAGAAGTTAAATGCAAACAAGGAAAAGAATCGACAGAGATAAGATAATAGATCAGGAAGAAGTTAAATGCAAACAAGGAAAAGAATCGATAGAGATAAGAAAATGGATCAGGAAGAAGTTAAATGCAAACAAGGAAAAGAATCGACAGAGATAAGATAATAGATCAGGAAGAAGTTAAATGCAAACAAGGAAAAGAATCGATAGAGATAAGAAAATGGATCAGGAAGAAGTTAAATACAAACAAGGAAAAGAATCTATAGAGATAAGATAATGGATCAGGAAGAAGTTAAATAGGCTACAAACAAGGAAAAGAATCGATAGAGATAAGATAATGGGTCCGGAAGAAGTTAAATACAAACAAGGAAAAGAATCGATAGAGATAAGATAATAGATCAGGAAGAAGTTAAATGCAAACAAGGAAAAGAATCGATAGAGATAAGGTAATGGATCAAGCACATCTGACATCAAACATAAAACAGGTATGAAATAGAATAGCCGAGATATGGTGTAGGTTAGATAGATAGTCTATATACAACACTTCCATCTGAAACTTGATGATCACGTTTTCGTCTCTCATACTGGTTTCTCTATTTTGACTTTTTTGTCTGTATTCGAACGTTTGTATTCTATGTTGCGTTCGTACAGTGCGACTACAATTTTTCTTCCCTTAATCTTGTCTTAATTTCATCGACGGTTCGATGCCATGCCGTTGCATGGCATTTTTGAAGGTAATTACATAAAACTGTCACGTTACATGGGCGAATGGATGTACTTGCAGTAATAAAGTGAGATATCGAATTGCTACGAATCGATAGTAGCGGTTGGTTACAGAACACCGTGTTACCTTCGCGGGCATAAAGTGACTAGGCCGATAGAGAAACGGCACGATATGAAAGGCTCACGATGCCGAGATGCAGTGAAATTAATTAAAGTACTTTGATTCTGAGCGGGAATATCTGAGCAGCATTGGAACGTGGGCCGAGCAGAGTAAATACCGAGGCAAGCCACTAGGTCACACGTTCCACACTATTGCTACATTAAAGCCGATAACTAGAAAATACTATTGTATATGACTTTTTAATTTATATGTAGAACCTTCTATAGCATAAAAAACCAATTATACATTTAAAATAAACGGTAAAGGTAAACTCATAATTACGAAGTAGATGCTATTAGCCTTTACTCAGCATCGTTTGCATCGGAGGCTAGGCGTACGGCTCAGGTAGAAAAGTCGAGGAGTTTATACTACCTGCCAAAAACAGTACGTTGTTGTAACCGGTAAGCTCAGGAAAAACATACACGACAGAAGAAACTTTCTTGAAAAATAGAAGAATGAAGACATGTAAGATCGCATTCTTCCGGCGAACGGGTTCCTTCATAAATGGATTAATTCCAGCACACGGGTAAAGAAATAAAGGTGGGCTATAACTAGGATTGGGAAGGGGCATCAAGCTTCCTTGGACTCGGAAAATTTGGCGAATCTTTGCTGATGTATGCTGAGTTTTAGAGGGTCGACTATATAGTGTAAGCATAGATAGGCTATAGCCAAGAATAAGATAGGAACATGGAGCGCCCTGAAGACTAAGAATTGTTGATAATGATGGTTCGAGTTGGCAGGAAAGTTTCCTTAAGTACGCTGGCTGATAGAGTGGCGACCCCCATTTCATCGTAGGTGGGGAAATGCTTCTATGCCGTAGACAAACCCACACTCGCTAAACGTAAACAGGTAAATCGGCGCGTTTCATAATAACTTTGAGCACGCTCCCTCTTAAGTCATGTTCCTGTCGAAATCGGCGCTGTAACGTATTTGTACGTCTGTAACCGCGTTTCGCAACCAAACCGCAGTTGTTATGATTATGTTGCGCTACTGTATAATTTGGTCGCGAGCCAGTTTTTCGTCCGCTGATTAATCGCTTATCCCTTCTCCAGTGTGTTTAATGCCCCGACCAGAAACACTTACAGGCTTGCAGATGTGTAAAAGCATCAATATTGAAGTGGGTTAGGCTAGACCAGTGGTTTCCAACAAACGTTTTTCAAGGACCCCCTCACCGGTCGCTATATTGACAAGGACCCCTTATATTCTTAAACTTAAATTGTAGATTACAAGCAAAATAATTTGTGTATTAGTTAATTTATGATTTGCCTACCAATTTACTTCAAGGCGGAAACTGTTCTTAAATATGAAAATTATATTCGATGCTACCACAAGTTTATTACAAGTAGCTTCAAGAAGTGTTTTATTTTGATTTAAGATAGGCTACAAACAGTAGGACTATCAGTATGTTAAAATTTGTAGGTCCAGGCGAAGTTCATTAACATTTTGTAACTTATTTTTGTAAACATTTTGTTTGGAAAAAGTAGTTAATGAATTATCATATAGCACTAATGAAGTATTGGAGAAAATAGGTATCACAAGTCTGTATTAATTACGATAAACAGAGAAAAACTAATAACAATATTAATCAATATCGAAATCTTGTTGCTCTTCATGACGAGCTGGTTGTTAATTACTTATTACACTTTTGCTGTTACTAGCGACCAGACTTTTTGTTAACTAAAAGTTGTTAAACTGTTAACTTACACTTGGAGGAAACGTTTTCGTCTTACGACTTCTTCAGGCTCGTATTTTTGCCGCTAGGATGCTGCAGTTGTCGCAATAGACATTCCCTTCCTCACTGGGTAGATATGACCCCACCCACGACACACACAGACGGCCGCTGTCCTTACTGACCGCCTAGCTCACACCATACCACCAAAATAAAATATGCATACTAATAAATTCTGCTTCACAGTTATGTTCCAGGTGACGGAGGGGCACATCTCCAGGGACTTAGCTTAGCCCCAACGGAAGTACTAATTTGATTGCATGCCTTTTCAGTTTCGAGTAGGCAGCAGAAGAAGAGGTGCATGTCATTCCTGCCATAGACTCACTAACAAGGTATTTGCAAGGTAATACCTCTCCTTATTCCTTAGCATAAGGTGATCCAAGCCCCCAGGGTTCCTGCATGATCTGTCGCGGGATTTTTCCTGGCAGGGTTTCTTTCTTGCCAGGTTTTTTCATCCCGCTCTTAGCGCGACACTTACCGTACTGTTTCATTTCACTATCTCCTGATTCCCCATGGAAAGAACTTATGAGCTTGGTACATGGGTAATCAATCCCGTTTCCTTCACTCGCGGTAGGGATACTAACCGCATGCGCATGTGAGACGGAGGTAGCTCGCTAGAGGTTGGCTGCCACGAGGGCTGGGCGGGTTTTGGGAGCTCAAACCCGGGTAAAAAAAAAAAAAAAAAAATAGCGGCAAAAATACAAGGCTGAAGAAGTCGTAAGACGAAAACGTTTCCTCCAAGTGTAAGTTAACAGTTTGACAACTTTTAGTTAACAAAAAGTCTGGTCCCAAGTAATAGCAAAAGTGTAATAAGAATATTAATAATAATATTAGTTCAAAATAATTGTACAATGCAATTGCAATAACTCAAAACTTAACAATAATTTCAATGAAATGAGTTGAATCTGTCCTTTGAGTTCATGATTTTAAAAATGTTAGATTCCCTATTTTTCCCTTTTACTCTAAAATCATACTGCATATCAAACAAATTCCTATATTTAGTTTTCATGAAGCTCATAGTGTTGGAAAAGTTAGTATTTATTGCCTCCATGCCCCTATCGCTCAATGCTTTATAGTAGGCCTACATACTGTACTGTCAACCAAAATTCTACAATGTTCTCGCCCTTTATTGTGCCACTACTGGTTAGGTCTACAAGTTGATCTTGTTCCTCTCCTGAAAAACTGTATCTTTTCTATTGCAGGGAAGCAGAACTGATTTCTAATCCAACTCTCACTAGGCTCTGGCTCAGGAAAGTGTTCTCTGCAAGTGGTTGCTAAGCTTTGAAGGTGCTCAATTATGCTTTTCTTTATTTGGTCTGTTACGTTTTCATCAGATGACTCCAAAAACCCTTTCAAAGCGGGGAAATTCGTAAAAGAGCATTTATTGATCTTTGTTGCCTACAGCTGACATTTTTCAACCATGTCACTAACTTTGTCTTCATTTTTAAACATTTCTATATTGTTATATTGTAAGCCTAGATTTAAAGCATTCGAATGTTCACACATCAGCTAAGTCAAATTTCTAATAAGTCAAGAAAAGTCTGTAAGAAAATCTGCACTCTTGGTATCACTTAGGAAGATTCTGCTCATCCTTAAGCTCAGAAAACCTTTTAGCATACTACCTACAGAGAGAGCCGCCTTACTTCGGTTTGAATCTAGGCTGCAAAGAAATGTAGCAGCACACGCTAGGTCTCGGGTTGTCGTCCAAAGTAAGTGTATAGCTCTAGCTGAGTGTATCCGTTTGGATACGGCCATAGTGAACGTGTTAAATATAAATACTTTAATACTACTGACGTCTCACTGACTCCTAAGACATTTCCCACCTTTTGGGAAGCACTGGGTTAGACAATATTAGGCATATTTATGTCTACATAATAAAAATTAGTTCCAGTATAGGTTTAAAGGTAGAAAGAAATATACTTCACCTAAAAATATTAAGTAAACTTGCATATTTACGTCCACGTAAAGTCTAATATAGGAGGACAAATACAGCATTTTATTATTAGGGAAAGACGATTATTCAGAATCATATAATAAACTTGTTGCAGTAGGGTCACACAGGAGCGGGAAACAAGAAAGTTCTATTCTATCCCCCATAACGCACCCCCCCCCCCCAAATCGCCTTCATCTTCTCTGTTCCTCACAAGTTTTAGGTTAAGAAACTATTCATAAGTAGTTTTCTAGCACAAATTAATTTTTAATTAGTCTTAAGTGAATTTTAATTCGGTTTTAAGTTTCATTTTTTTACTTTCACGCGATGTTTTAAGTTTACTTGTTCTAAAAAAAATTGGCCAGTCCCAACCGAGCTAAATAAAAACAATCGTTCCAACATAACACCTTCTATTCGTCCAAACGAAATAAACTTCTTTCGTAAAGAAAACATTTTCTGCGTTTGCCTTTAAAGTACCAAGGACCTAATCCAGTATCCTACCTGCAGCAAGTGTTCCAGCAAAAACCACAGGGGTCAACAAAAATCCTCCTTCTCTGGCTGACTAACTCGGTCGACAAAAGTTCGAAAGAATAATAGAGTTGTAAAATTTAAGAAAAGTTTAAGAAGAGCTGAAAATGTACATTATTTTAACGGCAAATTCGCCATCCAGTAAAGAAGGGTGCGTAAACGAGTTGAAAAGGATTTGATGGAAAGGGCGAAACATCAGCGAGTCTTACAGATTTATACCGGAAAGAGGGTTGTGGAAGGAGCGGTTAAATAATATTTGAGGTAGGGACAGTTTCCTGACGACTCACTTACTGAAAGGCTCGTTGAGATGTGTATACTTTGAACCGGTGATTACTCGTCTTCTCGCAAGTAAAATCCAATTTCCTACCACATCCGTAAGCTTGAAGACGTTTTAATAAGCCATTCAACTGGTATCCGCACTGAACAAAATACATTAAAAAAACAATTTATTAGGGTTTTAAAAAAAACGAAGAAAGATTTCCGGTTCTAGAATGTACTTTTTTTTATTTGTGGCCACGACTTGACCAATTTGCACCAAATTAGGAAGCCCGAGTGTTTAATAAACAGTCTGCCAAAGAAACGGGTCATAACTTTCTCACATGCAATGCACGGGATTCGCACTAGGTGCAGCAGCGCTGGCTCGAGTAACAGCACTTTTAGAGTGGATTTATTTTGGCTAAAGCAAATTTAATTTCAGAGACGATTTAAGCCTACAGTCGTTTTGGTATACACGTTTACGTTCCTACAATAATATTAATTTCATGTTTTTAATATTAAGATGTTTTCTTTCGTTAATAAAATAAATATTAAAACCTAGTAGTTTCGGTTTTCATTCTCGCTGGATAACAAAATATTTTCAATATGATAAAACCGTATTTCAAGTAAGCGACTTCACAAATCCCCCCCACAAATCCTTGAACAAAGGATCATTACGGATTTCCTTTACTCTTATCTAATTCCACCTACTCTTCCTTATCAACCTTGTAACTTGGGTATGCAATGGTTAGACACTATTTTAAACTGAGATAGAGAATAAGTTTACTTCAGGTAAGCGACATCAGGGTACCATAATCCCCCCACTAATCCCTGAACAAAGGATCATTACAGATTCCTTTACTCTTATCTAATTCTACCTACTCTTCCTTATCAACCTTCTAACTTGGGTATGTAAAGGTTAGACACTATTCAAACCGAGATAGAGAATAAGTTTACTTCCGGTAAGCGACTTTACAGAGGTGATCCTACGATACCAGGTGGTATCACCTACCAGGGGGTTTATATGTCCCAACGTTAATCCTTCCTATATTAACAGTATTTTGTTATTCTTCGTATAAGTACTATCTCTTCACCTTAAAACTATTATTCCTCGTATTAACTATTAACCTCACCTCCTTTATTTGTGTACAGTGAAAATAATTCATAATGTTGTTATTATTGCTTTTTACAATTAGAAAAATTATAATTTTTCTAAGAGCTATTCTTCATTAAACACTATGATTAGTTAAAAATTCACTGCAAGCACTAAGCAAGTCTATAACTAAATAGTAAGCGATTAAAGAGTTAGCTATTGCAAATTTATTAACTGTGGCACAATTAAAATTAGAAAAACGTACTACGAATTTGTGGGACGGATTTGCGCGGCACGCTTTGCCGCAGTCCTTGTTATTCTCTCACAGGAGGAGGGTCCTAAAAACAGTGTAATAAGAGGGTGAAAAAAAATTTGCAAAAGCCACTTACAACAATATATACAAAATAGCAAAATAACATGGAAAATCTATAATTAAACATGGTACACTGTGACCCCACTAATCCGTCACACTTGCGACTCTTAGCCGTTACGCAAAACCATTTTTGTGCTCTAGTTTAAAGAGAATTAGTTTTGTGTTTTGTGTAATTAGTTTGTTAAGCTACGTTGTTTGCTTTTAGTTCGTTTAGTACCTACATTTTGTAACTAGTCATAAATCATTGCGTCTACTAAGTTAACTTTATACATAGTAAATGTGTAAAAATAAATGTCCTCACTGTGGTTAAGTAAACATAGTCTTATAGAAAAAACAGTATTGTGTTCGTCCCAACTGAAAGATGTCCCGCAACTATGCAAAATATCCCTCCCAGACAGCCCTGACTATTATCCTACCTGCAGTCAGGATTGAAGAAGACAGACGCTGTAAAAAGTCGGGTCTTCGAGCTACCTCTTCTCTGACTAACGGAATGACTAGCGTCAGTCGCCTGATGGCGTCACTTTGTAAGGGGCCATCTCTCAATGACAGTAAATTCACGACGGGTCACCACCGACCAGCCTATAGATCGAAAACGCTCCAACCTGTCCTCACGGTAGCGACAGGTCTTCCAGAAAGTTTGCCAATATGTGTGAAGTAGTTTGAAGAAAGAACGATGGTGAAAATACGAAGAATGAGACATAGGTAAAACTACTTTGAATCCCTTCGTCCAAAGAACACAAAAATGCGAGCGTTGGGGAGAATCTACCATGGGAGGATTCCATCAGCACTAAGAAATATAGTAAATTTGCCTTTATATGCTCGGTTGTCATGGAAACCGTTAGCCTCTGTTTAGACGAAAGCAGCGACAAGACCAGGGCTCATTCACACCTTAAAAACATCATAAATAACAAAAACGTATTTTATTTCTTGTTTTGTTTGAAATGTAAGCAGATTCAAGATAACAGCGAAGACTGATAACGTTTAATTCACGACATGCTTCGTTCCTTTGTAGACTGATTGGAATTTACTCGCAGTTACACGCGAGAAAAGACGGGTTGTAACAGTGGAAGTAAAGTTAGCACTTTAGGAAACAGTAACTGATTATTAAGTTATATTGTAGCATTGGTAACGAGAGTTACCTTCCCATAGCCCCTTCCTATAGTACAATGTAACAAACAACACTTCTGATGGCACTTAAAAAAACGTTTCAAACCCTCGCAAAGTTTGAACAGTAACTGGTTTCATAAACTGACAGAAGATGACAAAGTGATAGTTGACAACCTTCTGCAGATATCCCAATAAACCTGTCCTTTATAAATAGTGAAGCAGAAATTATTAGTAAAATATGGAAATTCCTTCGATTTAGGATCAATAGGATGCTAACAAAATGTTCAGAGAGTACAGATTCGATAACTTTGAAATGCTTTATGGGTCTGTTGTCTCCAAAGATATCCTGGGGCAAAGTATACTATTCGAGAAAGATGGATAAACCGAATAATAAAATCTCTTAGAAATGAAACCAGAAACCCAAGAATATTCAAGGCTAATTTAAACGGTGTAGTTTTGATCGCCATTTTTAATAACATAATCAATTTAGAACCTAATTGTACGAAAATATGTTTGATATAAATAATTTTTAGAATGGTATACTTACTAAATTAAAATATAAACTACATTTATTTAATGATAAGAATAAAATAGCAATGAAAAAGTGTTAGTTCATTACAGTTATAGAATATTAACTAAAGTAATTACCTAAATATAAAACAAAGCAGGCCTATGGTCTAATTACTTTACAAATTAGGAAATCAAACAAATATAACTACCAACAGATTAATTCAAAACTATTTACTCATATTTTAATATAAAAGACTACAATTTTTTATTATATAGAATTTACCTTTCAACTACTCGATATTGAGAGAAATGTTTATATTACGTATTAATTTACTCGCCAGCTCAAGTAGTTTAAATGGTATTCAAATGATTACATAGCTTAAAACAAGAAATGAGGTGTAACTCACCATTATGCAGAAAGATTTTTGAATCGCTATAAGGAATTGTATTACCTGCTCATTTTATTCGAAATATTTTGTACTTTAAATGGTATTTTATTGATAATTTCACTCACATTATAGGAAATATTATTTAACTCATAATTATAAGGAATGGTAATAGCTTATTATTTTACTCAAAATATTTTGGATTTTAAGTGGTATTTTATTGATAATTTTACTCACCGTTATAGGATATATTATTTAACTCATAATTATAAGGAATGGTATTAGCTTATTATCAAAATATTTTGTATTTTAAATGGCATTTTATTCATAATTTTACTCACAGTTCTAGGAAATATTATTTAACTCATAATTATAAGGAATGGTATTAGCTTATTATCAAAATATTTTGTATTTTAAATGGCATTTTATTCATAATTTTACTCACCGTTATAGGAAATATTATTTAACTCATAATATTAAGAAATGGTATTAGCTTATTATTTTACTCAAAATATTTTGTATTTTAAGTGGTATTTTATTGATAATTTTACTCACCGTTATAAGAAATATTATTTAACTCATAATTATATGGAATGGTATTAGCATATTATCAAAATATTTTGTATTTTAAATGGCATTTTATTCATAATTTTACTCACCGTTATAGGAAATATTATTTAACTCATAATTATAAGGAATGGTATTAGCTTATTATCAAAATATTTTGTATTTTAAATGGCATTTTATTCATAATTTTACTCACCGTTATAGGAAATATTATTTAACTCATAATATTAAGGAATGGTATTAGCTTATTATTTTACTCAAAATATTTTGTATTTTAAGTGGTATTTTATTGATAATTTTACTCACCGTTATAAGAAATATTATTTAACTCATAATTGTAAGGAATGGTATTAGCTTATTATCAAAATATTTTGTATTTTAAATGGCATTTTATTCATAATTTTACTCACCGTTATAGGAAATATTATTTAACTCATAATTATAAGGAATGGTATTAGCTTAATATCAAAATATTTTGTATTTTAAATGGCATTTTATTCATAATTTTACTCACCGTTATAGGAAATATTATTTAACTCATAATTATAAGGAATGGTATTAGCTTATTATCAAAATATTTTGTATTTTAAATGGCATTTTATTCATAATTTTACTCACCGTTATAGGAAATATTATTTAACTCATAATTATAAGGAATGGTATTAGCATATTATCAAAATATTTTGTATTTTAAATGGTATTTTATTCATAATTTTACTCACCGTTATAGGAAATATTATTTAACCTATAATTGTAAGGAATGGTATTAGCTTAATATCAAAATATTTTGTATTTTAAATGGCATTTTATTCATAATTTTACTCACCGTTATAGGAAATATAATGTAACTCATAATTATAAGGAATGGTATTAGCTTATTATCAAAATATTTTGTATTTTAAATGGCATTTTATTCATAATTTTACTCACAGTTCTAGGAAATATTATTTAACTCATAATTATAAGGAATGGTATTAGCTTATTATCAAAATATTTTGTATTTTAAATGGCATTTTATTCATAATTTTACTCACCGTTATAGGAAATATTATTTAACTCATAATATTAAGAAATGGTATTAGCTTATTATTTTACTCAAAATATTTTGTATTTTAAGTGGTATTTTATTGATAATTTTACTCACCGTTATAAGAAATATTATTTAACTCATAATTATATGGAATGGTATTAGCATATTATCAAAATATTTTGTATTTTAAATGGCATTTTATTCATAATTTTACTCACCGTTATAGGAAATATTATTTAACTCATAATTATAAGGAATGGTATTAGCTTATTATCAAAATATTTTGTATTTTAAATGGCATTTTATTCATAATTTTACTCACCGTTATAGGAAATATTATTTAACTCATAATATTAAGGAATGGTATTAGCTTATTATTTTACTCAAAATATTTTGTATTTTAAGTGGTATTTTATTGATAATTTTACTCACCGTTATAAGAAATATTATTTAACTCATAATTGTAAGGAATGGTATTAGCTTATTATCAAAATATTTTGTATTTTAAATGGCATTTTATTCATAATTTTACTCACCGTTATAGGAAATATTATTTAACTCATAATTATAAGGAATGGTATTAGCTTAATATCAAAATATTTTGTATTTTAAATGGCATTTTATTCATAATTTTACTCACCGTTATAGGAAATATTATTTAACTCATAATTATAAGGAATGGTATTAGCTTATTATCAAAATATTTTGTGTTTTAAATGGCATTTTATTCATAATTTTACTCACCGTTATAGGAAATATTATTTAACTCATAATTATAAGGAATGGTATTAGCATATTATCAAAATATTTTGTATTTTAAATGGTATTTTATTCATAATTTTACTCACCGTTATAGGAAATATTATTTAACCTATAATTGTAAGGAATGGTATTAGCTTAATATCAAAATATTTTGTATTTTAAATGGCATTTTATTCATAATTTTACTCACCGTTATAGGAAATATTATGTAACTCATAATTATAAGGAATGGTATTAGCTTAATTATCAAAATATTTTGTATTTTAAATGGCATTTTATTCATAATTTTACTCACCGTTATTGAAATATTATTTAACCTAAATTATAAGTAATGGTATTAGCTTAATATCAAAATATTTTGTATTTTAAATGGCATTTTATTCATAATTTTACTCACCGTTATAGGAAATATTATTTAACTCATAATTATAAAAAATGGTATTAGCTTATTACCAAATATTTTGTATTTTAAATGGCATTTTATTCATAAATTTACTCACCGTTATAGGAAATATTATTTAACTCATAATTATAAGTAATGGTATTAGCTTATTATCAAAATATTTTGTATTTTAAATGGTATTTTATTCATAATTTTACTCACCGTTATAGGAAATATTATTTAACCTATAATTATAAGGAATGGTATTAGCTTATTATCAAAATATTTTGTATTTTAAATGGCATTTTATTCATAATTTTACTCACCGTTATAGGAAATATTATTTAACTAATAATTATAAGGAATGGTATTAGCTTATTATAAAAATATTTTATATTTTAAATGGCATTTTATTCATAATTTTACACACCGTTATAGGAAATATTATTTAACTCATAATTATAAGGAATGGTATTAGCTTAATATCAAAATATTTTGTATTTTAAATGGCATTTTATTCATAATTTTACTCACCGTTATAGGAAATATTATTCAACTAATAATTATAAGGAATGGTATTAGCTTATTATCAAAATATTTTGTATTTTAAATGGCATTTTATTCATAATTTTACTCACCGTTATAGGAAATATTATTTAACCTATAATTATAAGGAATGGTATTAGCTTAATATCAAAATATTTTGTATTTTAAATGGCATTTTATTCATAACTTTACTCACCGTTATAGGAAATATTATTTAACTCATAATTATAAGGAATGGTATTAGCTTATTATCAAATATTTTGTATTTTAAATGGCATTTTATTCATAATTTTACTCACCGTTATAGGAAATATTATTTAACTCATAATTATAAGGAATGGTATTAGCTTAATATCAAAATATTTTGTATTTTAAATGGCATTTTATTCATAATTTTACTCACCGTTATAGGAAATATTATTCAACTAATAATTATAAGGAATGGTATTAGCTTATTATCAAAATATTTTGTATTTTAAATGGCATTTTATTCATAATTTTACTCACCGTTATAGGAAATATTATTTAACCTATAATTATAAGGAATGGTATTAGCTTAATATCAAAATATTTTGTATTTTAAATGGCATTTTATTCATAACTTTACTCACCGTTATAGGAAATATTATTTAACTCATAATTATAAGGAATGGTATTAGCTTATTATCAAAATATTTTGTATTTTAAGTGGTATTTTATTGATAATTTTACTCACCGTTATAAGAAATATTATTTAACTCATAATTGTAAGGAATGGTATTAGCTTATTATCAAAATATTTTGTATTTTAAATGCATTTTATTCATAATTTTACTCACCTTTATAGGAAATATTATTTAACTCATAATATTAAGGAATGGTATTAGCTTATTATTTTACTCAAAATATTTTGTATTTTAAGTGGTATTTTATTGATAATTTTACTCACCGTTATAAGAAATATTATTTAACTCATAATTGTAAGGAATGGTATTAGCTTATTATCAAAATATTTTGTATTTTAAATCGCATTTTATTCACAATTTTACTCACCGTTATAGGAAATATTATTTAACTCATAATTATAAGGAATGGTATTAGCTTATTATTTTACTCAAAATATTTTGTATTTTAAAAACCTTTTATTAATATTTTTTCATTATTATAAAAATAATACTTTACTCACATCAGTGTCTCCATCCAAAAGTAAAATCTCAGATTATCTAGATCTGATAGGACGATGAGCGCTGCAATTAAAATAAAATAATGAAATATTTAATTTATTATATGCAAAATATCATAATTTTTGTTACAAAAGATTTTGGATAGGATAGAAAAAAGTCATGGAGGGGGGAAACGGCACAATATATTTCTCTGAAGTAAGAAATGTGTCTTTGTTTAGAGTAACGAAAAAATTAACAACATATGTGGACATCCTTATTTGATATATGTGATCCACTGTGACGATGTTTGTAGAAATACTGGAAGAAAGTACAAAAAATCAGTGTAGACCTACTATAAAAAAAGGTAAACACCATCGAGGAAGGGTGTAGGCCTATTGCTTTTGTAGTCGCTTGTTGTGGTCGTCACAATTCATTACGTAAATATTTAAAGAAATAAGTGAAAACAATTAACTTACTGAGCTGAACCGTTTCGAAACCGTCGTTTCATTCAGTATATGTTGTGCCCCGTTAATGAAACGGCGGTTTCGAAACGAGTCTTCTCAGTAAGGGAATAGTTCTAACTTAGGTTTTAAAATAATTACTTATGACTTGTTTTGTATTGTTTTTATTACTGCATGTTAATACAACAGAATAGACTTAGGCTTACCTATACAAAACCATATTTAGGCCATGAGATAGAAGTAGGTTCTTCTATTAAACTCATGTTGATCGCTAAGTATAACTCCCGAGACATAGCAAGAGTCTTGGCCAGCCTTTGCACAACATTTAGAGTTGTGGGGAAGCCCCCTGACTCAGTTATAGTCGAACCTCGCTGCTATACGTATCGGACACAACCACTGTGTTTAAGCAGGTTGTTACGTTTCGTCCAGCTTTCGGCGAGTGTAGCCGGTTCTTCGTGACCTGCATTGATCCTTGGTTCCTGGCAGGTTGAGACTTTTGAGTGTGAAGTTAAAAAATATATATGTTAGTTCTTTAGGCAAGATTGTAATTTATGTGGCCAGCAGTCAGGTGCTAGGGAGGTAGGAAATGGGAGGAAATTTTAGGATAGGCAGCAAAAGCGTACGCGACGCTTATGGCCTGTACTAAACTTACCGAAAGCCTAGGACAGAAAAAGTAGATCCTTTTCAAATGATTTTTACTTAGACCTATACGCCCAGACATTTTCAGCGCCTACTAGATATGTCAAAAGTTCGATGAACAACCAAGTCAGTTTCGATATTAATGGGCCAGAGGTTGTGCATTTCTTAATTTCATGAGTGGTCAACAATTTGTTTGTTAAGTGTTTAGTGATCTTAGGAAGTATTCAGACAAGTTTATCCAGTATTACTTGACTTCTGTGGGTTTCTTCGCTCTCTTTCTTCTGTATTAAATTGAAGAAACAGTACACGAACGAGAAAAGAAACGTATAAGTGGCTGAAAGAGTTGTCAGAACATCGATCTGACTGTATATTTTGCTCGTATATTCAGACACATGAAAATCAACTCACCAAATTAATACACTTCCGATTCTTACCCCTTCGGAAATTTCTGTTCGTATAGAACGTGTTGTAATAAAACGTGGGTTAATTATCCATGTTTTACTGTCGCAGTTTTTCGGTTTGTATAGTATAAAATCATTAATATTTCGGTTTCCTTAAATCAGACAGCTGTGAAGGGCACCAAAACTAGCAGTAAAAACCTTCCTTATTAAAACTCCATTTTCTGGAAGCTTAAAGAAGCAGAGAACGTAATTGGTTGGGTCAAGGAAAAAAAGAGATTCCATTGTTATGAATATCACGACAGATCCTGCAACTGCTTCATCAAAAACTTAATTGCCAAAATAAAAGATAGTTCAAAGCCGTGTATGAGACTTGCCGTTCTTTGTGACGTCACAACACATACTTAATAACACACGTCGACTTCATCATCACCTTTTAATTGGCAAATAGACAGTAAAAGAAGTAGTATTTACACGTACTTATGACACACGTGCATGCGCGTAACTTTAAATGGCCAAGTGCATTGAATGACAAATCCGTCAGCTAGCACTTTCGTTTTATTATAAAATTCCATTTTTGTTCAATTTACGACTTATTTTAAGTTGAGTTGAGGCTTCCGTATTGTCAATTTCCTTGTAAAAGTAATTGCAATTGTTTTACATTGTATCCACGTGGTAAATTTTAATTTACGATCTCTGACAAATATTTTATTGGTTGGTACTTTTAATTCAGCAATCGCTAGCTTATAGACGTGAGAGGACTTAAATTTAATAGAAATGTGTATGTATACAAAGCCATTTATTCGTGAGGCAATTATAAAATCGTGTGGAGAGAAATACTACTTGCGGATTTCAAACATGAGTGGCAAATGAACTGTGGTGCTCGGTAGTCTTATAGGTCTACTGGCCACGCCTGCCTGAATTATTCCCATACATTTTCTATCCAGGATTTTAGATAATTTACTTGTATTATCAAACAATTCAGTATTTAAAGACAATTTTCTCAATGAATGTAAAATATTCGCATATCAGTTGTGTGACATATAAAGCAGGCTGTAAAATGTCCAAAATTTACTGCCAAGGACCAGACTGTCCCTACTCAAGGCTTAACGGGCAAAACATATTCCATCGGTTTTGGTATGGAATGATACAATACAATAATACTGTAACAAGTCATTTAGTACTTTTAAAATGTTGATGACAATGTATAAATGCATACTTTAATGTTAATAGTACGCCTACAGATATTGTTACACGTACAAGTGATGGTACCTAAGAATACAGTGTTCATTCCTTCATTTACTCACTTTAAATTCAAGCAATAATATTCAATAGTAAAAAATAATCAACGACTGTTATTGAGAAGACTATAAGCCGACCGCATTAAAAGTATAAAAAAATTATTCGGAAAGAATTCTATTCCAAATAAATTTTATTCTCTTATAGTTATTTACTCCAAGTTGTAATTGTTATAGGCGAAGTTTTTGTTGTCACCTTCGCAAATGCAGGGTTGTTAAATTTAATACTTTTCTGACCTTAATGCAAACTATTCTGCCGGATATTCATGAAGGATTTGAGGGCTTTGTAAAATCAATTAAGTCTGAACTGTTTAGTATTTAAAAAAAAAATTGTTGACTGTTCAATAAGTGCCTGAGAGCTAGGTTCAAGTCAACTCTCCACTAATACTCGTATTGCCCTTATCACTCCCTCAAGACAGAAATTATTCTTTCGTTTGGTAGAGGAGGTAAACGAACTGAGATTTTCCTGATGCTGGGTAGGAATAAAGTTGCAGATATATTGTTGATGTAACCGCTATGATTAAGGATTTGAGGTTTGGTAACATCTGAACGTAGAGTAAGTGGGGTTTCACACCGAAGCCGGACCGGTTGATGCCGAGTCGTGCGTTAATCGCCTGGTCACTAAATACGCAGTGTTTATATGGGAGCTTTCAAATACAACGCCGAGGCGTACCGAGCAGTTTTGTGCCGTCCTACCTTCTGTCAATTTAAACGTTTTCTGTGTGCGTGGCGATGCGATGCGATGCCAGGTTGAGTAATATCTGCTATGCGTTCGCACTGAAGCCGATTCGCACGTAGTAGGTTTCCTAGCCTTGTAGTGAGAAGTGCTACTTTCCTACCAGTCTCAGTTGCAACGTAGTGTAATAATAATGTCATCAAATTTGATGATGATGTTATTGGATATTTCCTTACTTGATGATGAATGTGTGGGAGAAAGAAGGCAATACTGGACACACAATAGCAATAAAGATCACGAGACTCGTGGACAGTTCGTAATTCTATACGAGAAACTCCGAATTGTCAATTCACTCCAAAAGCTGTCTCTCAAATGATTCTATTCTTCCTTGCTACAATATATGAATTCTTTGCTACAAGAAACGAAAAATAATATTGTTAAGCACTGTATTATTGTGGATATTAGAGTGTTAAAAACTATATTAAAAGTTGCGAGCGGCACATTGTATCGATGTACTTCTTGTTAGATTGATCCCACAGCGGAGGACTTTCTTGAATCGAACTAATTCATATTTCAATATCAATACTCACTATAATAGTATTTATGAATTAACAAAATATAAAGAACAAAAAGGACTTGAAACAATAAAATAACAATATATTGCGTAATGTTTCTTTACTCACTGGGCTGGAACACTGAAATAGACTGAACGAAGCCAGAAAACGCTTGAAGTGGCGAAAGCTAAAGGTGCGATTCCTATGCGACGACTGTTACGACTACAGCCGCGCGGCTCTAGTCGCGCGACTATGAAAAGCGACTCCTTGTTAATAAGTAAACGCACCCGTTTCCTAAGAAGCGACTGGCGCCGTGCGACTGAGGCGACTCTGGTGAGACGGCTGGAGCCGCGCGACTCAACTGCTGACATGAGCAGTGTAGTCGTACTGTCGTCGCGACTGGAGTGTTTGTTTTCACTGTGTTAGAACATTTTGTATCTTAAACATGGATGATTCCAAACTTATTGAGCTAGTGCGAGAACACCACTCTATTTATAATCCAAAGCACCGCCAATACAAAGATTCAAATGTCAGAGATAATGTGTGGGATGAAATTGCGACTGTAATGAAAATATCAGGTAAATTATTAAATTTTAATATAAAAATACAATATGATATTATTTATTTATACATAAATTATAGACATACAATAATACATAGATAACAATCCCTAATAATATTGTTTATGTATTCATAAGCTCAAAAATGTAACATCTTGATTTTCAATCGTTTTTGTCTGTCCTGTTCACCTGATTAATTTGTCAATGTACTGATCCACTGCTACTGTTGAAGTAATCAGAAAAACCCTCCCGTACTTCAAAGCCATCAATGTTTCCAAATCCTCCACTAGCACGCAAAGGAATGAAATTTTGTGTTGGTACTTGTTCTGAGTTAGAAACCTCAAAAAAACATTGTTCATTTTCTTCAAGAAATGCTTCCCTTAACATATTGTGAAGACAACAAGCAGTCATTATTAAGCGGTCTGTAACACCTGGATTAACAGCTATTGGGATATAAAATATACGGAAAATTTGACTCAGTAGGGCGAAAGAATTTTCAGACACTCTTCTTGCCCGTTAGAGTCTGTAGTTGTAAACAGCTTTTTTGTTATCGGCACGAGCATCATTTCTTGGGAAAGGTTTCATAATATGTGTTGACAATTTGGAAGCTTCGTCTCCTACTACTACGTAAGGTAGCAGTTTTTCTCCTATTTGTCTAGGGGGCGGATAAAACTTTTCATTTTTAATTAATTTTCCCAAGTTAGATTTTTCTAGGATACCACTGTCACCTTCTCTACCGTATGAACCTATATCAATCATTATAAATTTGTAGTTAGCGTCAACAAAAGCAAGCAAGACGATGGAAAAAAAGTCTTTATAATTAAAAAATTGAGATCCACTTTTTCCAGGACATAAAAATTCTGACGTGTTTGCCATCCACAGCTGAAATACAATTCGGAAAATTCCATTTTTCTTCAAAATCCTGGGCTAGTGAGAGGAGGTCTTGTGGGGTAGGAGTTTCAATTAGCGACAAAATGTAATTAAACTGGTTTATGTTCAAACGAAAAAACTTTCTAAACATTGATTCATCTTTTATAAGATGTCTCTGAATTAGAATGTTTTGAAAACCCTCTTCGCACCTGGCAAGATACAGTAGATTAGGCTCGGGTTTCTTAAGAACGGCCAGTAATAACTCTTCTTCCTCCTCTTCTTCAAGCAGAAGATACGCAGCCAAAAACGATCTGTCGGCCATGACGTTCCCACGGCAACTAGTCGCGTCATAAGAATTTAACCGCGCGGCTCGGATCGTACGACTACAGTCGCGCGGCTAGAGCCGCGCCAGCCGCGCGGCTGTAGTCGCCGAATAGGAATCGCACCTTAAGACTCCACAAAACGTTTCGGTATCGCTTGGCACGGCCCGGCGTTGTATTTAAAAGCCCCCATATAAACACTGCGTATTTTGTGACCAGGATATCGAACGGCTCGGCATCACCCGGTCCGGCTTTGGTGTGAAACCCCACTTAGTTATAGGCCTACTCAGCCGTTCCGAAGTAGTTTTTAGTCACGTCACTGGCAAAGATACCCTTGGTGGTGTAATAAAACCCAAGTGCCTACCTTGCCTAGGGCTTCTAACTTGTACATATCAACAACATACCTTTAGAATATTTTAAAATAATATTTGAATTAAAATCCTAATTTTTTAATATTAAGCCAATTTTTAATCATTCTGTGGTGCCCTAGAATTGAACGCACGAGTGTAGCACGTACAAGGTGCCCCAGCTGGATCTATACCTACCTAAATGTAGTACAAAGAAAATAATAAATAGTAATAAACTATCATACAGTTAAAATGTTTATTTACGAAATCTTAAAATGAACATTTAACCTCCAAATAAGGGCCAAATTTTAAACGTAGATGAGTAGCACGTTTTGATTCCCTGACTGGATCTATACCATGCTTCACCTACGACAAAGAAAATAATACAGTTCTTGCACTAAACTATCTTACAAGAAAGTTTTATTTTCTTATTATTAAATTTAATTTTTGACATCCTGTTAAGGGCCATACCTTTAGCCTAGGGGTGATGCTCGTTGTAGGCGACCCTACTAGATGGCTACCATTCTACAAGTGCGGACCACGTAATCGTGCACTTGGCACTTGGAGATTGCACGCGATTTCTGGTGTACTACCACTTCTTCAAACATGTTCCATATTCAGAATGTTCTATACATCAACAGGTTCTGCATTTGATATGTATACACATATAACAAGATTTTTTTGTTATATGAAACCGAAGCTAATTTATTATTGAATTTATTTAATAACGACCGTCCAATGCAAGTTAGTGTTAGAGTTCTTATCATGTTAGTGGAAAAGTATTTATTCTAACCCTCAAGATCTCGTCTCGCCTACTGCGATCTCTCAAGGCGAAGTGCACAGTTACGTGGTCCGCACGTTACCTACATAGAAAATAACAAACAGTATGAAACCATTTTACAATTAAAGTGTTCATTATTGTATACTTAGAACCAGGCTTTACATCTTGTGAAGAGTTACTCCTTAAACGTACTGGTGTAGCGAGTAAACGTTGCTCTAGCTGGATACATACCTTCCTGGGCTTAGCCATGACACTCGCCGCTGTTGGATGTTTACAGGACTTCTGAAGTTTTCTGGCTAAGACCTGACACACTAAGAGCATGAAATCCAGTAGCTTACGAATACCACTGTTATTTGCTTCGAGCTACGTAATACTCATTCCTCTGCATTCGTATATCTAGAGACTTGAGAAGGTAATTTATCTGAACGATATACCTGACTTTATAGGTTGGCGCTTTGCGTGGTCGTTTACGGGAAACACGTACTAGTGTAGAGGAACACGATCGGTAGACACACAGGGCCTAGTTTTTGTACTGCAATAACTTATTTCCTACATTATGGAAATTAGGTAAGAAGAGAGGTAACGCCAGTTGAGAGACCTTTAAATGTTGCTGCTAAAATTAGATTATACTTGTTTATCTGTGCTAATTATTTATGGCGTATTGCTAAGAGATATATCGAGCATTATTTTATAAAAATACCGGATGATCTACGATCTGTGGCTCAACGCGGACGATAAAGAACATGAAGAATCGAAGAAACAAGAGAGAGGAAAACACGACCCGTCTATACGTGCGAGAGAGACAGCGCAAATATGCAAAACGGTGGGTTGCTGAGCGCACGTGCCATTTCCGTCGGCAATACGTACGCTTCCGGTAGCTTCCGGGCGTCGTCATGGCGACCAGCGCGTCGGCAACCGTGCAAATATCTTATTTCCTGGTTAACGTCTTTAAATAGTTCGCGGTTTTGCCGCTACGGTCGTATTTGTGTAAACACACGGTAATGCGCATTCCACGACCTGTTTATACAGAGTGCCAACAAACTCAGGTGCCGCACTAAATTTAAATCAAGACAAGGAACATGTGATAGGTATGTATAATAAATTTGTGATGTGAAACAAGATACTGGGCGTGTATTACAGAAATAGGGTAAAGTCAAATGTAGAAGATATTTTTACTTCGTCGCCACTAAAATACACTTAATACCCCAAAAGAAAATTCAGTAGACCTATCTTTCTATTTTAGGTAAAACTACTGAATAATCCTGCGTAGTATGCCATTAAGATGATACTGTTTACACTTTATACTTATTAATTTATAGAACATAAAACATTTGTGTACAGCAGCTAAACTCCGAATTGACAAAGCGATACCTCTCGAAACGGTCGACCTCATTTAGACAAAAATTAAGTTTTACTATTGGCATGATTTTACATATTTCTCTGTATGTTATTGTGTATATATATAAATTCATGGACGCAGCAAAGTTTTTTTCAAAGTTAACACCCTCCAGGAGGATGATACAGTTTCATTGTTATATTTATCGGCGAAAACATTAGTTGATTCTTGAATAATCTTTATTTCACTGATGAATTACTTATCTACTGATTACAAATTTAAAAAATTATTTCAAATTTACTATTTTTGTAATAAATTTAAAGTTATTTTCAAACTTTCATATAAAAATTTACTACTATAAGTTCAAAGATTGATTCCATCGATAAAACTAGTTGCCAGTAAATTGACAGCCTGGGAATAAGCATGCGTGTACAATGTTTTTAAAGTGCGTACCTTCGTTCATCGATGCCGGTATATTCGAGAAGCACGTAGATGGCCTATCTTTGGCATTATCCTTGAAAAAGGTGCTTTCAAGGAAGTCTCGTACACTCAATATTTCCTTGTTGAAACATTGTAGAAACTTTCAGTTTATGAAAGTGAAATTTTAAAATTTACTTTTATACACTTGTTATTCTATGCGAGAATTTAACCTGATTTCAAAATAAACTCAAGGTTTACATATATTAGAATTTTATGTTTATTGGGTACTCTTTCTATTAATGCATTTAAGTTAAACACAAAATTATTTTACTCGTTTCTACAACTAATTTTCAGTCCTTATCCATTCCGCACGAGGAAACCCCACACAATTTAATAACTTTAAATTAGCTGTGATGAAGGTTCGTGATGGAAAATTGGACGCTTTAGGGAGGAATTTGAATGGTAAATTCTCAAAGAAAAAAACCTTACAACCCGAATTAAATATATAACGTTTTTCAGAAACAATTATCAGGAAACGAGTCATGTTTTAATAATCGCTGACATTAGTTTCTTTTGGAGGCGGGTTTAAATGAAGTTTCTATTTCACCCGAGAGAAATCTTGAAAGTATAATGAATAATTCTGGACTAGAAGAAGGGGTAGAAAGATTGCTCAAGCGAGCAGGGTCATATGTTTGAGGTAGGCCTATTCAGGTATCATAGAGAAATCTGTTTAGCATGCCTATAATAAACGTCTGTCAATCTTAGCATTGCCATATTTCTTCCTGCTGGCGTGTTTCGAGCAATCTCCATCAATCAGAACTTTTGTTGTACTTGTATGAAGTTGGAGATTCTTCCATACAAGAAGAAATATGGTAATGTTAGATACTTATGATACTCTAAAGATTTATGTAAAACCAAGCAGAATCGTAGAATAATAGGAAATGTACATGACACAGTGTTTGCTCGCTGCAACTTCATGTCTAAGTAGTCGAAATCCAATATTAACAATGAAGAAGGGGAGGAAGAAGGAGAAAGAACATGAAAGGGAACATAACGAGAAAATGGTCATGACACTGGAGGAACAGAAGAGAATAACAAACACCTGGAACACAGTAAGTTGATGCACAGAATATGATGGGACAGGTCGAGGGAAGTAAAACAAAACTGAGCATGGAAATGGTGAAAGGGGTCTGGTCAATGTAGAGCCACTAACGGATCAGAGGTGAGGTCCTGGTCAGAGGAGGTGTATAGGAACCGAAAGTAAAAGACCGCAAGTGAGGCTAAGCGATGATGTCAAAAACAAAATGGTAGACATCAAGCCTAGAGACGAAACTGTTAGGATGTAAATATGAAATTTTGTCCTTCCAGGTACACAATGAAAATGTCCTGGAGAGCCTAATAACACATAAGGAACTACTAGTCGACAAAGATTCCAAGAGCCTGCAATGCGCCTGCCTAGAAATGGGGTAAATGACGGTGACAAAGAACGGACATTAGGATTGTGTTTAGGGGAAATTTGAAGAAGATAGAAGGATAGTGAAAGAAAAAGTTTTGAAAAGTAGTATCTGGTTCTGATGACTCTCCTTCTGGAAAATCCATAGTCCAGCTTGTGAAACCAATCTCCATGAACCCAACATTAAACTCGTGACTCCCGCTGGATGACTAGCGCCATTCTGAGACGGGGGAGGGACTTGGTGGCACGTCTCGTGATACCAATATGTAAGATTCTTACGACCTTGCTATAAGGCCTAGGATTGGTCAACCGCCCCTCGGTCGAGACAAACTCTAACCAGGCACGTCGGTTCGGTCGCTTTTCCAGAACTAATCGGAACCAGTAGAGCACGCCGTTAGGTTTCCGTACCTCAATGATTAATTCTGTCCAGGCCTGTATCAGAACTGTATCCACTCTCGGTTGACTTTACCTAAGGGCTTGACCTTCAAACTCGGGACTTGGTCCCAGCTGGGCATAAACTTTGAGAGAACAAAGAAATGCTAGCGGTTATTCTAGTTAGATGCTGAGAGGTAATCAGAGAGGGAAGAAGTCAAGAAGGAATTAAAGCCAAAGTAGGAAACAGGCAACCGAGAAGGACCGATTTTCAAATAGGTCGCTGAGATCACCCCGAGATGTGAAGAAAAGTGGTTAATGTTGAACGAGTTTACCTGGGGCTAAAGGCATCTAGGGACAGGGTATATATAGGTTAGCGTTATCAAGTGCCAACGTTTCGGCCGTGTAGACAAGTAGTACATGGGACAGGTGACCATAACCGTTGTGAGCAAGAAGACCATCGCCAGTCTCACTGCAAAGTTCTAAGAGAATATATTAGATATAATTATTGCGATATTGCTGTAAGGAGGCCATTACAGAGATATCCATCATTGTAGGTGAGTGATGATATGGATGAAATATTAAGTGACAAATAAGGAAGTCGTGAGGAAAGTCAGTGGTAAACTTTACAGTACAATTCAGAATAGAGCATATGGGCAAGAAGAGGGAAACATGGACGAAAACACCGTCGGTTATTAGGTACGGATGGAACCTGGCTTACTAGAAGAGTGAGTCTAGGGCGCCAGTTAATCCGTAGAGGTCGTTTATCTTATACGATTATTTTGGCTTTAGGGAGGCCAAACTAAAAATGGAAGCAACACTATGACACCTGCCCCTTAGTTCTGCATGGTGTTTGTTTTGGGTAGTGTTTTAATTAACGTAGTACTGGACTCTCCCCTTCCACTTCTTCTATTATCAAGCCTCTGAATGGAAGAGAAGTCGATATCTTTATACAGACCTTCCATCTGCATAGACTTTAAAACTATACTTCGTGAAGAAGAGAGGAATAAACCCTAAAAGAAGGGTAACTAAGTTGGTCGAATGTTATTGATATAAACAGCTCGATCAATACAGATTACTACCTCACAGCCCCGGAGTAGCAACAGCAAAAACAAACTGAAAATATAAAGCGAAGTTCTGGTTGGGTTTGTTCTACAGACCTACTTTTGTCTTTTACTAGACCAAATATTTTAAAACGTTACATAACTTAGATTTAAGAGAATTATTTAGATAATTAATATTCATAATATATAAAGCAATAAAAAAGTAATAGGTGTGCGTTGGACAAGCACGGGTGAGTTGTAAACGTCTTATGTCAAGAAATACAGTTAAAATCATGCGAGTAATTAATAAATCGATAACAGCTCTTTGAATAGCGTCAGAGACAAGTTTCTTTTTCTTCCAGACAAGTACCAGAGGACTTTCTTCACAATGTTTTTACCAATATCGATGACTTGTTAGTCTGATATAAATATAAATATTTGTTGATTCCATCTTCACGTGAGATACTAGTAATCACTAAACACTTTTAAATGTTTTAAAAACTTGCCTATAGTAGCACTTTGTTGAGGACGGCCGTTTCGGGAGATGTGTCCCATTGTCAACTTAGACCGTAACTCAACGTCCCCGAAACGGCCGTCCTCAACAAACAAAGTAAGTGCTACTATAGGCAAGTTTTTAAAACATTTAAAAGTGTTTAGTGATATAAATACCTAACTCAATAATGGTACTGTATTAAAACAAAAATTATCAAAAACACAATTACCAACATTATTAAAAAAATCAAATTACTCCATAATATATGCAAAGTAAAAATAAAACAAATGTAAATAGTTCTGTAACCTTAATCAAATTAAAAATAAACAAACACTTTTTATTGAACGTAACATAACCTAAATGTTTTTAATGGTTTAATTTCGTTTGCATATTCTGATGTCTTTTATAAAAGGTATAAAACTCAAACAAGACAGAGTTAAATCTTTAATGTCATTTTTAAAATAATTTTTTAATTTAATTATTACAATTTATCATTTGTTAAATTTTATTAAGTAGGCCCTGACAAATTAATTTAGTAAATACAGCGTAAGTCCTTCACAAATCAGTACATTCGATAAGTATGCCTAGAGTTAGCTTACTAGAAAATTACATTATAATTAGGGATGGGCCGATTCCGATTCTCGATTCCAGGAATCGTCGATTCTAGGTGGTATCGAGGAATCGTCGATACTCGATTCTTCATTCATAAAAGTGTCGATTCCGATTCCTATTTTGTTAACCATTATAATATGCGTGTGGAGTAATTTATTACCAAAATTTATTATATTTGTGTGGAAAAATAATTAATTACCAACTATGTCTTATTTATGTATTAGTTGATTTGAATGAATTAAATGATTAAAGTAAACGAAAATATTATTATTTATGAAGCAACAGCAATCAAGATCGTAACCATTTCTGGTCGTTTGACATCGCTCGTCTCTCTCTCTCTCTCTCTCTCACACTAAATGTCAGAACAAAACACAAAAAAGTACAGTAAAAACTCGATTAACCGTCACCGTCGGAACCGTGGCCATGACGGTTGAGCGAATAGACGGATAACAGAAACACTGTATTATTCCCCCGAAACTTAACCTTAATAAATTATATTATAGACAGATATAACTCTCAAGGTTGAAGGTTTTGTGTAGCCTATTACATTAAAACAGAACTTTTAAAAGGTTTTGCCATATGACCAAGATAATTAACTAAATTAATTATTAGAGAACTAGCATGTAAGCTAATATAACTTGAAAGAATCGAGAATCGACTAAAGAATCGAGAATCGAAAGGAAAATTTTAGAATCGGAATCGGAATCGGAATCGAAAATTTTAGGAATCGGCCCATCCCTAATTATAATATAATTTGATTTGTAAAGAAACAATAAGCGCAGACTTTTATTGGTAAATTAAAGTTGTTTTGAAACATCTAAAAAAAAATTTAAAATATTGGAGTACCAGCAACAATTTTTAAAATTTTGTGCATTCCTGAGCACCTACTACATTCTCAAACGAAATTTACATTCAATAATCTTTCACCTGGAGGTAACAGATAAATACCTTTAAATTTTTAAAGTAGACCCTTGTAAATGAACTTATTAAACTTATCTGAAGTCAAATACAATTCCCTATGTTAGGTAACAAAAAGCCACTTACTGTTAACGTATTAAGAAATTATGTAACTTTCCTGCACTTGTACATTTTACCTTACTATTAATGCACCATGCTACAAGAAATAAAAACGGCTGTTTTCACTTGGTCCCGATGCTACTGAATATAAAAGGAATCCCGCTAGGAAATTATTTAAACATTGATACACACCGTCGTAGGAGGGCTAAATAGATAAATTACTATTCTCCAAAATATAATTTAGAAGTCCCAACTTTAAAAGGAATTTTGACAAACAACCCTCCTCGGCCCGTGAACGGTGTGCATTCTTACAAGATATTGCAAGTAAAAACGGTTATACTTTTTTATATTCAAGTAAATACAAACATTTATTATATTTAAAATATTTACCATTGTGCCATCGTCTATAATGAAAAAGGTTACCTTCGAGTAGCTGGATTCCTTGGGGGACGTCGGATCGATCAGAAGAAATCTCCGCAGTTATTAGCTAAACAGGCTTTCCTTGCCTGGTACCTTCACGCACTCTCTGTTCGACTCTCGCTAATCAACTCAACTTGACTTGATTTTTATTTTAAAAAAGCCCGGAAAATTCAAACTTTTCTCAATCAGCTGTTTATAAACATCGACTGCAGCGAGCTGCCTTTGCAAGGTGACCATTGAAACTAATAACTATTTTGCTTAGTTTACTTTATCGGCTGTTTGGCGGTAATACAAAAAATAAAACGTTACAGCATAACCTCCAAATAATATCTAAGTAAAGAAAATAGAGAGTTGTTTAGTTAGTGTAATACGCGAAAACAGCTGTAATATCATTGGAAGCCATATTTGACTTTCGGAAATTTTTGAATTAATTCGTTTATTTCATGCCTCATGTGACGTTATATTCATAAGTTTTACTCCCGCCAAAAGAAGTGATAAGCGTCTAGGAAGGTTACAATTCAATAATAACTTTAAACTGCCATTTAGAACAGAAGAATAATTTTTATGGTCGTCTGAGTATACCTAGCATCCAAACAAACTCCTGGCTGTTTAGACAAGGATTTACAGGAATCCAGTACGAAGACTTCATTGAACGTGGCAGTTTCTGAATAAGATTAAAAGCTCAGAGAAAGCGAAAAAACGATTGTGTTGAAAAGAAAGGAATTATCGTAGAAACCGACTAAAAATATATTTACCTAAAATGAAATTTAAAATAAATAATAAAACATGTTTATAGTATGGGCTCATTGGTTGAACCATTCCTATTAAAATAATAAAGCGTCAATAAAGGTAAACGGAAGATTGAACAAGACTCGGAAAGCACTTAAAGGACTCCCGCGCAGAAGATTTACAAAAACCTGTTTTACTGGGACGCAAATGACAAACAGGTGAATCATGCAGGTAAATAAGCATGACCATTGACATTTGGGCTTGCCAGACTGACGAACTATGAAATACCTAAATTATCAACCCCCACTAACATGTATTTTTACTAATGATATTGTCCTATTTAAAAAGCAATAAGGGCCTCTAAAAGGCCTTGGGTATGCGTGGGGCAAACGTATGTGGACAAGTATGACTTGCCGAGCTCAAATAGGAGTGCCAAATGAACTGTTGTGTTCAACAGTGATGTAGGTCTACAGATGCATCTGCCCCTGACACTGCCTCAGTTCACAACACCCGTCACACCATTCCTACATATATTCCACCTGAAAATATAGATAATCTAAGTGTATTATAAACAAGTTCATTATTTTAAGACAAAGAAAGTAAACTATTTGTATTTTAATTCTGAAGTAATTTATTTAGGCTGTAAAGTGTTTCAAATTATGCTATAAAACATATAATATGTTGCAGCATATTTAATTTGGTTTTATTTTTTCTATGTAACCAAGGCCCGTTCATTTTGTTGTAACGGGCAAGGCCCCAACCGTGGTTCATCGCACACAATTCGATAAGTTTACAACCCCTTTAACGTTTGAGCGGACGCAACAGCCAAGCATTTTTCGTAGAAAAGCCTGAAATGTTCTAGAAGTGAAGCGGAAGAAATTTCTAGAAACGCCAAAGCGATATATAAAGGTTTTGTTAAACCTAAGGATCAGAGTTTTTGTATTGGTTTTGGGGAGAAATCAATCAGTACTTCTTAATATTTTTTCTTGCTAGCAACTAATGTGTTAAGGTTAGGTTAGGAACCATTTATCGTATGTCTGAGATAAAAACTAAGATTTAACGATTGTACAATGGTAACAGATCGAAATTAACAACGATCACAGAAGAGTTAGGCTTCAATATTAAGAGTGTGTAAATTATAAGAAATCTTGAGACAGACCAATATACGGGCTTTTATAGTAACATATAAGTTACACAACTAACACAAAATAAATATTTATTTAATGTCTTGTTTCTTTATTCAATAAAGTGTTGAAATGTATTTATTTAGAACCACTTTAATAGAGAGTAGGTCTGGTTCAGGTTCGCGACCCTGTGATATCACGATCCCCGAATGTCCAATAGCGGACGTTCTATATCCATCTATATTTTTATCTATATTAACAATTATTTACCATCCATTATAGGCGATGATAGTAATACTGGCCGACTGACTTAAAACCACAAGAAACTTTACATAAAACAGTCCGAAACATATAACTATATTTACAACTTTTCTTTGAGCTTAGCTTGTGAGGTTATGTTAAAATAAATTAAAGACATACACAAATCTCATAAATTAATCATTTATTTACTCATACCCATTTCAATGACAAAGTCATCATCATCAGTGAGTGTTGCTACTACAAACTCAAACTTACAACTTAATTGTAGTAGCAACACTCACTGATGATGATGACTTTGTCATTGAAACGGGTATGAGTCAATAAATTATTAATTTGTTAGTTTTATGTATGTCTCCTATTTGTTCTATAGCTATAAGATTACGAAAATTATCCCAAAACCATGTTTTATATCTTAGGACATTCTAAAGCATATGAAATATACTGGGAGTAATTATAATAAACATTATACTCGTAATAAAGACTGGAAATATATTATGATATGCCAAGCCCTATATGATATATAATATATATTATTATTATGCCCAAGCCTTTCCTATAACACAAGACAAATTAATTGTAACTATCCCGAAACCATACCCTAGAATTAAAATTATCCAGATACAATATGGTTTCGTAAAATGGTTTTTAATAATGTCAAGGATCTTAATTTAAACTGTTCTGGAAGATATGGCGCAGAATGTCCGTAGTTGTAATAAATCGTATTCTGAAATAGGAATAAAATATAATTTTTTATTAAATATACATAGCTAGATTGAGGTAGAGACTTTAACGTCCGGGATGAAGGCTCTCGAGTAGGCTATTGGATCGCTTTCCTTAGATGGGCTAAAAAATGGGGTAATTGACCAGCGTAAATTTACGCTTCCTATCCTAAGTTTATATAAATAAAACATACTATTTAAGCTTATTTTTTTTGTAAAAACGATTAGTTAAATGAACTGTGAATTATAAGAAACGTTTGTGAATTCTTTACGAAGAACTAAAGAGCATTAAGGTGGAGCATAAAATCTCCGACCTAGCAGTTAAGGGAGGATTCATGCATTCACTAGTCTAACGTTCCCTCCCTGGAACATCAGGTCCATAAGAGGGTATCTCCCCGTTACACCATGGTTCTTTGTAACCTCAATATGGGTGATCGACCGTGTAAATAAAGCTCCTCGCATTACAAAGCCACTTCATAACCAAAGGCAATGAATGTTTAAAGGGACTTGTCTCTTGTGTAACGCAATGAACTCATAAGGTGTAACTTGACCAACATAACTTGTTGCACGTAAGCATTACAATCTCTTCGAAGTGACGTTATGGTTGCTGGCGTCAGTAAATATACGGGCCGCTTGCTAGATTGCGCTCGCCATATTTATTGTACGTTTAATCAGGGCGTGTATTTGTTTTACTTCACTTGAACCACGTGACTTGAGCCACTTGTTAACATGACTTCAGTATAATGCGAGAAGGAAAGCCGCTAGTCTACTCATGAAGTATATATTTTATGGGCGAGCATGAAATTTGGTAAGGAGAGGAGGACATTCAAGGGCGGTCGTTACTATGCATAAACTGAATCGCAGCGAAACTAATTTCCACAAAACCGTGCAAAAACGCCCTGCAAATTCTGCAGTAGCTTCTACGTCAAGTGGATAGGTTCATGGAGAACAACCAGTATCGGCTACAACGAATAGGGAATGGCTGTTGATGTAGGAAGGATTGAGATAGAGATCCAAAACTCCGTGATAAAGGATATAGGGGAGATATGATATCACATGTGCAGGATCACAGATATGCTCATAGATCTGTTCTCTATGGGGGTGTAAAGAGTTGTCTATCTGTGTCACCACCTTGTGAGAAGCAGGATAAGGAATGTTACATGGAAATTAGTAGAAATAAGGAAAGGATAACATGAAGTTCCGGGCAAAATAAGAAACATTCCCTAGTGGAATTCCGAGGGTTTTGTCGAAATTTTGCTCTCAACAGAAATGATGAAAGGTGTCAACCCGTTATATCCAAGTGGGGTTAAAACTACAGACAATTCCAGAGCTATTTTTCTACAGTAAAGCTTTCTATTTGGACTGCCCTAACAAATTGCGTGTAGTTAATGGATTTTATGTAAAGAAATATAGGCGATGATAGACATATCATCCATAGACATACCTTTTCAAGGTTGTCAGTTTTTTTCGCCGACAATGTTGGTTCAAAACTAGCCAAAACGTTTAAATTTAAAATATTTGTTATTTAAGAAAAAAAAACGATCAGATTAAGCTGTGTTTTTACCTCATCTGGCTGTACTTTGTCCATTTCTTGCCAAGTTTCGACTATCCAATGTTATTGTAAACATTAAAATAAAATACAACTTGTTATAGAAAGAGAAACAACTGATAATTCGTATTATTTTATCAGATGTCTGTACGTGATTATGCGTCCGCGTTTTACGGACTTCCAAACGACAAACAATATGAAGAAAACGGCTTGTATAATTCTGAAATTTTACACGCGCCGCTTCCCCAAACACTGTCCGAACATCTCTCGGGTATTTGGTAATTGTAATTTGCATATGGTGGAATGTCAACAACGGCCATCTGTTGCGTTGTATTGGCCCTAATGCCCAGTTACCGGCGTAGGTGTCGCTGGCGCCAATCGCCTTGTTGCCTTGGCAACCATTACAATTAACCTGTGTCCGATATTAATTTATACGTCTTGTACTACAAAGTCACCTTTTCGAAACGTTTAAGGAGATGTTAGTCTACTTGTAGCCATATTTTATGTAGAGTTCCTTTAAGGTTTTTTAAGGCCATTTCCAAAACCCACATTTTAACCACCTTGTTGCTTTGCAGTTGCGTGCATACATTTTCGTTATTTAAATTAAATATTTCTAAATTGAATTTTAAATTTAAAAAATTCTACATAGAAATAACCCGTAAACGCAGTATTTATTTATTTATTTCCATAATGGCGCTTATGTTCAGTGTAACATATATTTTCAGGTTGGCTAGTACATGTGCATGTTTCAAGCAAATGGGAGCATTAGTTATGACTGCAGGAGATTCTTTGCGTGTAATTATGCTCATCTTGGATTAATAACGTCAGGTGATCGGGCGGTCTAGTAAATGCCGCAGATGGATAACCTGACGCTTCGCTCGGGTCGGGCGCAATTGATTGGTTTCACGATCGGCTCTTGTTTATGGGAAAATGTCAAAACTCTGCTAAAACCTGTAGTAGTTATATGTGAAGCATTTCGGACGATTTCGTCTGCCGTATGAAGTTTTCGGTTTATAATGTTTTCTTTTAATTTTATTTTACTAGAACTGTTTAACTTATGATAACTTATTATGTTTCATTGAGCTGTATTTTTTCAGAAACAATTTTAATTTAAAAAATCACCCTTCAGAACACAAGCTTTTTCATAAGCTTTTTGATTTTTTTTATTGCCTCTTCATCAGTTCGTTACAATAGTTTATTACTGTTCTTTCATTTGCCTACTCTTTTTTTTAAACAAAACTTATTTTATTATTTTATCCATACATTTTACACTCGTCATTTTCCTCCGAACTAGTTGTCTTAGATATTTCCAGTAATTTCTCTCAAAGGTAATTTCTTTTTCTTTTCAAGTTTCTTAACAATATCTGTCTAGCAGGTAGATATCTATCTATGACCTCGGTAGACTGTATAAGTTACCTCACAGCTTGTTCAGACTAAATAAGAGTGTAGATATTCTACAATCACTCAGCTGGTTAGTGGATAGACACCTGTCATATTAAAGTGTAGCTTACTTCAATAAGTGACCCTGTCCGCGCAAGCTTAAATTTTTCCCTTCTATTACTATGTATTATCCAAACTCGGAAGCGTTCTAGAGGATTAGGCGACCCTCACACACATACTCGCACTGACTAGGCCAGTGCTATATATATATATATATATATATATATATATATATATATATATATATATATATATATATATATATAACAATATATATATATATATATATATATATATATATAACATTTAGATAATATTTACTTACATTTTTGCAGTTTTAAGGGAAATATTAGCAGCACAGAAGCATTAATTCACATAATAGTGTTGCTGGTATTTCCCAGTTTGGCTGGGTCTAGTAGTAGAATATACGTCAGAGTGGACAGATATCTTTTCGATCTTTTAAAATGTTTAAGCTCCAATAGGCTGTCGGATTGAAGATAAGCTTTACATTTATAGGATACCTCTTGCAGCTACTAAGCGAAGATAGAAGTAGGTATATCAGACCTAGGGCTGCAGCAGAAACATATTCAACACAGGACTACGAAAAAGCTATACAGCAGACGTAAGAATACAGCAAAGTCATAAAGCAGGCAGATGATTTCATTTAAGACGTACATAAGATCAAGCACTTCAGTAGAGTCATGAAGTACACACAGGAATACGTTAAGCATGTATCAGATCAGGAATACAGCAGAGTCGTCCAGCAGGCAAAGGTCTACATCGGAGACATATAGCAGGCAGAGGATTTTATTAAAGACGTACATCAGATCAAGCTTCTCAGTAGAGTCTTAGAGTATACACAGGAATACATTAAGGTATACACCAGATCAGGAATAGAGCAGTGTCTTGCAGTAGACGTAGAAGAGTCATATAGCAATCACAGAACTACAGCAATGTCACAGAACTTCACAGGACTACAGTAAATCACGCATTAGATCAGGAATACAGCAGAGTCGTCCAGCAGGCAAAGGTCTACATCGGAGACATATAGCAGGCAGAGGATTTTATTAAAGACATACATCAGATCAAGCTTCTCAGTAGAGTCATGCAGTATACACAGGAATACATTAAGCATACATCAGATCAGGAATAGAGCAGTGTCTTGCAGTAGACATAGAAGAGTCATATAGCAATCACAGAACTACAGCAATGTCTCAGAACTACACGAGACTACAGTAAATCACGCATCTGATCAAGCATACAGCAGAGTCATCCAGCAGGCAAAGGTCTACATCGGAGGCATATAGCAGGCAGAGGATTTTATTAAAGACGTACATCAGATCAAGCTTCTCAGTAGAGTCATGCAGTACACACAGGGAATTAAGGCATACACCAGATCAGGAAAGCAGCAGAGTCTTGCAGCAAGGAAAAAACTACAGCAATGTAATGCAGCACACACAGCACTACAGTAAATCACGCATCTGTTAAGGAATACCAAAGTCATACAGGAGGAAAAAGTCTACAGCAGAATCTAACAGCACATGTAGTACTTCATTAAATATATCCACTAAACTTCAGAATACAAGATAGCAATCTATAAGACTCAGGGATCCAGCACTCCCGGGTATTCGTTCAATAGTGAAATTCTTCAATGTCTGAGTCATTCAAGAGAATTACTAGTAGCCCGCCCAAGAAGTCTACGATGCGTAGTGAGGTGGTCGAATACAAGCAAAACCTAGACTATGTTTATATGGACATTTAGGACGGACACCAAGCACTACCTCTGGAACACACATTTAAACTCAGGTATAGATTGTCTGGCCTCAAGCACCTGGTTCTACCAAAACATCTTACCAGCTAATTTGTTTTGATTACACACGTGATAAGGAGGAGACCAGAGTGACATGGTTGTACAAGTCCATGACCGTGGTTCCTTTTCAAGGTTACACTGGTTAATTTATTGGCGCCATTTCGCAGCGGTACTAAAAAAATCCAGTTTTTAAATTAACAAAGGGTTAGCGTCACTTATTTTTGGAGGTACAGTCGAAACCCGTTTAGTTACATTGCGTAATTACATTTGTAGGCTTTTATCGCGAATTGGTCCAGGTTATGAGACATAAGCTGGGAAGATTTGTGATCGTCGTTTGCAAAGTAATCAGCCTGTATGACTAATATAGAGCTAAACCTTGTTTTTATCAAAAGTGGAATTATATATATATATATATATATATATATATATATATATATATATATATATATATATTTATATATATATATATATATATATATATATATATATATATATATATATATATATATATATATATATATATATATATATATTTATCTACAAACAGTTGATATCATATCCATCCATTTACCGAGTGTATTGACCTGTTTGATCTAATGATAGGTATGCTTTATAACCAATCGATTAACACACATAGGTTATGTTTACCGCACATACTCGTACGCTCTCATCTGGCTTTCATTACAACATTGTGTAAGACCGCAACCTTACAACTGTACATTAACATGTTACCAGTTAATTACACACACGGATACGATAATTACAATTATTTTAATTACACAGTGCCCAGATATGCCCATTACTGTCCGGCCGCGATTATGATAGCAAGTTGCCCACCCACTTTGTGTCGACCTGAACCGAGTCTCGATTTCTTGTGATAGTCAATTCAAAATTATCTCGCATTACTTCGAGGTAAATTTATTTTCCAGCTTAAGATACAGTTTGGTAGATGTGAAGGTTAAATTATATTTCATAATGGAACGTGATACTATTATATTTATGTCATCATGCTTAAGGTCACATGCCTCCCATAACTCGTGTTAGTACATCACCATATGGTAATCCTTCCACTATCATTCCCTCCCTCGCTAGGCTATTCAGTAGAAATTCAGCCTATTTGGGAACTCAGTAACTGGATTGGATTCCTTCATACACCTCCGACCCTATCATAGTCCCTTTGGATTCCCCTTAACGATCACTCACTCTATCATAACTGCCTTCCTCATTACCCTCAAACCAACTTTAGATTAAGCACTAATCATAAATTCAATATAGCAATTAAGTGTCACTATCCGTGGTATTTAGTTTGTAAGTCTGTTAAGTTGAGTTATATTGTATTTTATAAACCACTGAAAATAATATTTTTTAAAAATAAGTCAGTCACCTAGTTCTCATTTAATGAATAAACTTGTTCAAAGGCTTAAAATTTAATTTCCCTTAACCAAGAACATTCCCTTAAACATTCGAAATTTATATATATATAGGCCTATATATATAAACAGCCCTAATCCC
The DNA here is from genome assembly GCA_036971475.1 of Prosapia bicincta. NCBI lineage: Eukaryota > Metazoa > Arthropoda > Insecta > Hemiptera > Cercopidae > Prosapia > Prosapia bicincta. The sequence continues at coordinate 382,929,908 of JBAIZL010000001.1, forward strand.
CTACTCATATACTCAACAACTGTAAATGACAGACGCTAATAAACCAAACGCCTTCCTCCTCTAATTTACTGACCGTGGGTATTAATTTTAATTTTATCTTACAATATCAAGAGCACAGTTGTACAATATATTACAATGAAAATATTGGACAGAACCCCAATACCACAAAAATAATAAAAAATAACAAATAAAACAATTTACTTATTTTTGATTTTTTTTGTGGTATTGGGGTTCTTTCCAATATTTTCATTGAAATACTCGTATATTGTACCACTGTGCTCTTGATATCGTGTATTATCATGGCTTTCTGGTCAACTGAGCAAACCTTTTTAGTAAGTTAAGTTTAAAAATAAGATTATTACAAGTAGATATAAGTTTTTTGAAAAAATGTCAACGTTTTACGTTTTTCCTAAATTTATAAATGGTTTCCGCATTAATCTTAACAATTCACGTACCAAGAGAGTTATCGAATTTGCGAAACTCAAATGGTTAAAATTAGGATCACTCTAGTTTGTAACTTCATGTTTTCTAGATTGTAATTTTGTAATAAGACTATCTGATGATGATGACATGGTCATCGAAATGTACATAAGGGTTTAATCTTAAGTAATTTGTTTTATTTATTATTTTTGATTATTCTTGTGGTATTGGGGCTCTTTCCAATATTTTCATTGTAACTTAATTTTAAGCTTAATTTTTATCGTCAGGAACCACCAAACCCTCTTCTTCTCTGGCTGACTTAATTTTTATTCTTACGTTCCAGAATTGTTGTTTGTCTGGTCATGAGTGTTTGGAATTTGGGGAACAGGGCCCAGCTTTTACAGTCTACTTTTCGGTAATAGAATAGGTATGACGGTGAAGTGGAGGGAGTCCTCGGGATATTCTCTGATGCCTTTATATGACCCGACGAAACTTAGTTACACGTTTCCCAAACAGCTAAATGTTAACCCTCTCATACTCATATCAACTTTGTGGAATATTATGTGCGTGAAGCCCACCTGCAAATCTATTCCCACGTGTTGGAATTTTCGGCCGACCAATTTTCTTATCTCTGACTGTTAGTTTGCCGTTATTTATTTAGCCTGCATTATATGAAGCAAGGGACGAAATCATCCAACAAAAGAGTAGTAGAACAAAATAACTTTTATTCTATCAACAAAATAAATTATAATAGTTTAATGAACATAATTGGTTATCAGACCAAACGATGGCCTCTTAGAACTATCAGAAGCCCCTAGAAATGGGGCTCTCAATCTTTAAGACACTGCTCCCCCCTTTATGACACTGACACGAGATCACCATCTCCTATTGACATTTGGGCAATAATTACAATCTGAGAATGAAACCGAAGCTGGTCAAGTCAATACAAATAAACATCAGATAATTCTATTTAACTTTTATATAAAAATATTTACCCTGCTACTGATAACTTGGTTAAAAATATTCGGTAACATAGGCCTATAAAGACTAAACAATCTACAAAAACAATGACGTCGTACAAACATGTCACGTCATTTTATCTGCTGGTACAACCAATTTAGGACGCACAGCGTCCTCGTCTGTAGGCAGTTTTAGTGCAGCCTTCTAGGTTGTTTCTAGTTTCTAGTTTTAGTACGCCTTCCCCAGTTCTTCTACCCCCCCCCCAGTTTGAGAACCCTTGCCATAGAACATCCATATCCAGCAGATTTTTATAATTAATCCACATCCTTTGTTCAATATACTATTCATTGAGATTTAGCGAAAAAATAATTTTTGTGGATTTACTACTAATTGAAAATTGTATTTACTGAAAATTGTATTTCATCATTCCTGGTCTGTTCGTACAGAGTACCTTATGTTATCTCGTCCGCATACTCTTAGTAGCCAAGCACCGATGAAGGCGACATCGTCGTCAAAACTAGTCTGTTTGTTCTAATAAACTAATGTGTAGTGAGATTTAGAGTAAACTAATTTTTACCGTTCTCACTAGCTAAGCTCTAATTAACTTAACTTAATATTAAAGGTAGTGTAATATTAGGATCCGTAGTACTATTAGGTCCTAGTGTCTCCTCTGTCATAAAGGGAAGACATTTTTCATACGGCCTCGTATGGGAGATCTTCCAGCTTCTCGAACGAGCCAAAGACTATCGATTGTAATAATGAATGGTTCCTTTATTATTGCAGTATCGACTCTGATACTGGAGTCGATTTCGCAGATACTATTGTATTAAATAATCTAGATGAAAAAATTCTAAAATATTTAAAGACTATATCTGTTTGTGTGTCTATTCACAAACGCCGTCCATAATGACGCTGTTTCGGACTTTCAACAGATGTATATTTAGCTGCACTTGACAGAATTGTCAGTAGACGAGATATTTACCCCCCTATGTTATCTGATAATGGAATGATTTTCGTGGGGTTTTTACAAGTACTTCAATGACATACTCAAATTCTTCGAAAACCCTGAGAGCTAGGATCTCTTAACTTTGCAGCACTAAAGAAATATCCAGGAATTTTAACGCACCTGATGATCCTCGGGGGTCTGTAAGAGGTCAGAATACGTTTGTCAATATCTATACTAATATATACAAATCTAATGGTGTCTGTCGGTGTGTGTGTGTGTGTGTGTGTGTGTGTGTGTGTGTGTGTGTGTGTGTGTGTGTGTGTGTGTGTGTGTGTGTGTGTGTGTGTGTGTGTGTGTGTGTGTGTGTGTGTGTGTGTGTGTGTGTGTGTGTGTGTGTGTGTGTGTGTGTGTGTGTGTGTTACTCAATCACGCAAAAATTATTTTACCCATTGCTCTGAAATTTTACATAGACATTCTTAGGGTCCCTGGTTGACACATAGACCTATTTTTATTTAGAAATTGCATAAGGTCACCGCCCCACGGACCTTGAAAACCCCCTTAACACTCAATTTTCTATACTCCATTTATTATTTAACTTGACCTAATCAGCTGATAATCACCTGCCACCTTTCAACACATTTGAAAAGCTGATAGTAATTCCTTATGTTTTATAATTAAGTATTAGACAAACATCAGCAGTAGTATATTTAATGAAATAGATACAATTTCATATAATGAAATGATTTTAACATAACCACCTAATCAAATAGCCTCAAAGTGAAGGCGAAACCAATATTATGACATTAACCTACAGCCATGTTTGCCTTCGGTAAACCGAGAAAACATCATCGCGCTTATAAAACTATAAACAGGCGTTACGTTCTACTGATTTATTCCAATGTTATCTGCTACGAAATATGTTTTAAAATGTGTATTGGTGAGATAGAAGAGCGCCTTTACTCAGTGACGAGTGCCTAAACGCAACCCGGCAAACACATTACGCTGTAAGCCGGAGTAGCAAAGTAGTAAAAGTCTATAGCTATGCAGCCAGTATAACCACACTTGCTTGCATAAGGTTACACCGTCCTGAGTCTGCTAGTTTTTGTCACAATCAGCTGACCGACGGGCATCGTCCAGATTATGCTTTTGGGATTTCTTTGAACATTCATACGAGTGATAGTCAGTATCCATATGATGCTTCTAGACGTTCTTTGAACAATCAGCTGACCGACGGGCAACGTCCAGATTATGCTTTTGGGATTTCTTTGAACATTCATACGAGTGATAGTCAGTATCCATATGATGCTTCTAGACGCTCTTTGAACAATCAGCTGACCGACGGGCAACGTCCAGATTATGCTTTTGGGATTTCTTTGAACATTCATACGAGTGATAGTCAGTATCCATATGATGCTTCTAGACGCTCTTTGAACAATCAGCTGACCGACGGGCAACGTCCAGATTATGCTTTTGGGATTTCTTTGAACATTCATACGAGTGATAGTCAGTATCCATATGATGCTTCTAGACGCTCTTTGAACAATCAGCTGACCGACGGGCAACGTCCAGATTATGCTTTTGGGATTTCTTTGAACATTCATACGAGTGATAGTCAGTATCCATATGATGCTTCTAGACGCTCTTTGAACAATCATATGATCGACGGGCAACGTCCAGATTATGCTTTTGGGATTTCTTTGAACATTCATACGAGTGATAGTCAGTATCCATATGATGCTTCTAGACGCTCTTTGAACAATCAGCTGACCGACGGGCAACGTCCAGATTATGCTTTTGGGATTTCTTTGAACATTCATACGAGTGATAGTCAGTATCCATATGATGCTTCTAGACGCTCTTTGAACAATCAGCTGACCGACGGGCAACGTCCAGATTATGCTTTTGGGATTTCTTTGAACATTCATACGAGTGATAGTCAGTATCCATATGATGCTTCTAGACGCTCTTTGAACAATCAGCTGACCGACGGGCAACGTCCAGATTATGCTTTTGGGATTTCTTTGAACATTCATACGAGTGATAGTCAGTATCCATATGATGCTTCTAGACGCTCTTTGAACAATCAGCTGACCGACGGGCAACGTCCAGATTATGCTTTTGGGATTTCTTTGAACATTCATACGAGTGATAGTCAGTATCCATATGATGCTTCTAGACGCTCTTTGAACAATCAGCTGACCGACGGGCAACGTCCAGATTATGCTTTTGGGATTTCTTTGAACATTCATACGAGTGATAGTCAGTATCCATATGATGCTTCTAGACGCTCTTTGAACAATCAGCTGACCGACGGGCAACGTCCAGATTATGCTTTTGGGATTTCTTTGAACATTCATACGAGTGATAGTCAGTATCCATATGATGCTTCTAGACGCTCTTTGAACAATCATATGATCGACGGGCAACGTCCAGATTATGCTTTTGGGATTTCTTTGAACATTCATACGAGTGATAGTCAGTATCCATATGATGCTTCTAGACGCTCTTTGAACAATCATATGACCGACGGTCTGGTATGATGCTTGTTGAAATAGTAGCATCAATTTCCTTTATTATGTGCCGCTACGATATAGCACATAGTCTGCGGCAGCATTTGGCATTTTCAAGGTCTAGCTGTGCCTAAACACTGAACATTAATAATAGCAGATCATGACAGACCTAAACTTGTGTAGGAGCCCAGAACTCACATTAGAGTATTTTCTAAAATTAAAATACAGTGTGTGAAGTGTTAAAGTTTTGCCAATTTTCGTTTATTCTTACTTGAATTTTATTCTCGAAACTTCATCCCTCCTTCAAATCTGTTGACCATCTCATTACACTTACTCTCTACTATATTTTGAGAAGGTAATCAGCCAGTATGACTATCGGCGCCTGCGGAGGTTGAGGAGGGATTGTGCTGGGAAGAAAATCCTGGTAGAGGATATGTGGTATTCAGGAATGCAGGGTCGTGTACAGACTCTCTATCCCAGTCCTAAAGAGGTGACGACCCGTTACATCCCTTGTAAGAAGAATCTTAAGGAAGGACAGACAGAAGAAATAAGGAAAAGATATAATGATCCCCTAGTGAATGAATTACCACACCGAATGGAAAAAGTCACTTAATCGACGTAGATTTGCTCTAAGGAGTGGTGAAGGAGTTAAGTGATACAATATACCTAGATCTCTTTTCTTGTGGTAGTCTGGGCAAGCTATACCTACTATCCAAATTTATTACAAGCGCCATATATCATTGAAGTCAAATTTGAACAGCAGTAACCAAATTTTTATTAAGAGTTTTTTTAAAACATAAAAAACAGAGTATGTATTTATTCCATTAGACGTAATTATATTCCGTTAATATCTTCCTTATACATGTATATGGAGGTGTACCGGTAAACCCACCCCCATGTCCTCAGGAAAGATTTGGTCTACATTGGGATTTTATTTTGCGTTTTTATACCATATATCGCAGACCAAGGAGTTTTATGTCCTCCTACCCATCCTTTTACACTTCCTCCACAGTCGAAAATAGTCCAATTAACTGATAGATGTACACATAGAAACAAATATCATGGTTGATTAAAGGAAAATGTCAGCACAACCTCAATTTGCTGAAAACTCAAAATACTCGGACCGTATAAACAAATATATTTTACGTTTAGAAAGAGGCCTGCGCGATGGTAATTCATTTATGATAATTTCACAGTCGGAAAGGTTAACCCTTAACCGTCCGTTGTCTTCTTTATGGTACAAAACCTTGTAAATAATAATTGAAGAAATTTAATCTCTATTTTATAACTTCAAACTTTTTCACAGCGAGGCCATAAAACCGACTTGCCAAACTCAGCCGTTCGGAGCAGGTTGACCATTATTTCTGAGTTATTGTACCCGAGGTGGTTACAAGTTATAGGTCCAGTCTCGGATGGTAGAAATATGGCTTCATTGCGGACACCGACGACCACGGACCACATTACGGTTTGCCCAGCTTACTTCTTAAATTAAAAACAGCTGACGCAAAATTCGATCCAGTCTTTTTTCCCTCGTATTTCGTTTGCCAAATTTGTAGCTGTTGTAGTTACGAGGGTTTGTTGTCAATAAATATTTTATGGACTTGGGCACAGATAAAGTAAAGTAATGTTCTAAGACCACAGATGGACAAGATAACGTTATGTAGTTTTTATTTTTTTGACTCTTTTAATAAATTTAAGACATCTTTGTAGAGCACTAAAAAAAATTAATTTGTTAATGTGATAATGATTAAAGTCGTGTTGGGTTATGTTAGGTTATGATTAGGTTAGGTTAGGCTATGATTAGGTTACAAATATTTTGCATTGCAAAAACACCCTTTCCTTCTTAAACAGATTATACCCTAAAAGATTTTAACTAGTAGGCTTAAATAAACCAGAAAGGTCTACCCGTGCGTTTACATTTTCTATTACTCAAATTTAAACTTTCTCCTTACCAATCTAATGCAATGAAATATTATTTGTATCATTTTGAATTAAATTTCAACGTGATTACAGTTGATAGAGTAAGTCATGTTATAGACTTTACTGATCAGCAGGGAATATAGGTTTTCATTTCGGGGGAGGGGGAGACTCTTCTCCCAAAAACAAAAAAATGTTTCCCTTTTAGTTGAAATATTTTTAGAGGCCTTTTTTACTTGTGTATTATTACACAAATCGATAACTGTAGTAAATAATGTAGGCCTAATTTATGAGACACAAATTTTAGAATAAAAATTAATACAAACAAAAATAAATGTAATTACTATTTTATGGATCTTCATTACACCTAAAATTTTTATTTTAAATGCATTAAGAAAGTAATGAATTATATTTTGCGCTACTGCCTATATTATCAATCGCCTATATACGCAACTGTTAGAATAACTAGTGTCATATGTCTGTGCTATATCCTTGTAAATACGTCGTTTTTCATACTTATATTTGTTATAGTCGATACTTTCTGTCATGGGGACTTGTCACTGATATTCGTTTGTCGCTGGTAGTACCAGTGTAAAAATATGGAAAATTCCAGTTCCAGTGACAGTGTATCAATCGGAAGTTGCTTCTGTTGTGATTGGGCAAAAAGTCGCAGTCTCTGGATAAAACGGCTGCTATTGGTTGATTTGTCACTGTCACTGGATGAAATGGCTGTAATTGGTTGATTTGTCACTGTCACTGGTTCTAATCATTTATGTCGTATTAGGGTGGTCTTTTTTTGTCAGGTTTCAAGATAGTGACAGTGTTATGTACAGTAGACGCTTTTTCGTACTCGGTAGTTTGTTCTTAATTTCGTAGCAGTTAATTTTAAAATAAAATGAGCCTTCCAAAAATGAGAAAAAGCGAGGTGGGGAATCATTTCACCTATGTGGTATGCCCGCCTGTTAATTTCAAATACAGAGCAGTCTCAGTATCCCTTGTCACCGGTACTAAAGTCACCAGTAAAAGTCACTGATCCAAACCTGGGGCTGTCACTAAAATCACCATCCGTTAAAGCCACTGGATCGACCACCCCCTACTTCATATCTGAGGTTACAAAGTTCAGATACTACTATTAGACTAGTGGTTCCCAGCAGGCCTATCAATGTTTTAGGAGTCCGTGAGATGTCACTGAAATGAAAATATTTTTTTGTAACACGTTCGATGCGGTCGTATCTGATTGGATACACTCTGATAAAGTATACATTAAAAATGTTTTAATATCGAGAACATTGTAGAATTTTGGTCGAAAGTACGTAAAGACTACAAAGGCATGACTACAAGAGCACAAAGACTGCATAAGGCATGCAGGTAATACTACCTATTCCAGCTACACACCGATGTAAACAGCCATTCTCATCAAAGAATTTAATGAAAAATAAAAATAGGAATCGCCTTGATATGCAATATTATTTCAACCCAGAAATCAAATTGCTAATAAATTACTTTTATTTATGAATTAAGTTTGGTAATTTATTATGTACTGTTTAATATAACTCAAATGTTAATTTAAAATATTTATAAATATAATAAACTGTTATTTTTTCACTTGTTATACTTATAATCGTCCTCACATTAATTTCTGGTGTTATTATTTATAAAACGGCTACTTTTAAAGGCAAATTGTAATATTCGTGTTTGATGTTACCTTTTGTCACACATTTTTACAATGGTAAACTTACCGCTGTAGTTTTTGGTCTGAATTTTAAAACTAAAGTCAGAATAATGGAAACCATTGTATTGATTTATTCTGTTGGTTTTCAGCCGGTATTAATATTTTCTCTACCACATGCAGATTCATATGTTTTACTTGACTGCCGGGCACTTCCAGAAATGGGTTTCGAAAACATCTGTTGGTATTTTCTAATCCGATACTACCAATCTCGATTAAACTCAATGATTTCAAGTAAGACACTTTAGGTCAAAGAATTAACGATCGTGAAACAAAGAAATAAAATTTAAAAAAAATTAAGGTAACAACCGGACTCGAACTCGTAACAACCTAGGCGACAAAGAGTCGCTAGTTTGTTTTGTTATTAAGTTTTACGCGTTACCAAAACCCGATTTAAAAAAAAATCTGACAAAAATAAGGCTAACAATCTAATTTACATAGTTGACAAAACATAACAAATAGGAAGGCTTTTGGCATTTTACAAAAATAAAATGAGAGGTCAAAAACACTGCAGAAGAAGAATGCAGTAAATCTCATTTTGGGACTAATTGGAAGCTTGCCATTGGCCTTAGTTTGTAAAACTTGAAACATAAAAATAACAAGAATATAATTACTGCAAACGACCGACAGTAAAGGTGCTGTGAAAAAATCGAACGACCGCGAGTGTATGAGCCTATTTTGTTACTACGAGCGTATTTACTCTCTATAAGGTATTATATGGCCTGTCGTATTAGACTCGCCGACAATATTGTACAAGAGAATCCTCTTCGATTAGGAAGAGTAAGGCAACTGAAGCCCAATTATTTAACGTATTTACTCCCTCTAAGAGGTATTCTATGGCCTGTCGTATTAGCCTCGCCGACAACATTGTACAAGAGAATCATCTTGGGTTTAGGAAGAGTAAGACAACTGAATCAAAATTATTTAACTTATTTACTCCCTCTAAGAGGTATTATATGGCCTGTCGTATTAGCTTCGCCGACAATATTGTACAAGAGAATCCTCTTGGGTTTAGGCAGAGTAAGACAACTGAATCAAAATTATTTAACTTATTTACTCCCTCTAAGAGGTATTCTATGGCCTGTCGTATTAGCTTCGCCGACAACATTGTACAACAGAATCATCTTGGGTTTAGGAAGAGTAAGACAACTGAATCAAAATTATTTAACGTATTTACTCCCTCTAAGAGGTATTCTATGGCCTGTCGTATTAGCCTCGCCGACAACATTGTACAAGAGAATCATCTTGGGTTTAGGAAGAGTAAGACAACTGAATCAAAATTATTTAACTTATTTACTCCCTCTAAGAGGTATTATATGGCCTGTCGTATTAGCTTCGCCGACAATATTGTACAAGAGAATCCTCTTGGGTTTAGGCAGAGTAAGACAACTGAATCAAAATTATTTAACTTATTTACTCCCTCTAAGAGGTATTATATGGCCTGTCGTATTAGCTTCGCCGACAATATTGTACAAGAGAATCCTCTTGGGTTTAGGCAGAGTAAGACAACTGAATCAAAATTATTTAACTTATTTACTCCCTCTAAGAGGTATTCTATGGCCTGTCGTATTAGCCTCGCCGACAACATTGTACAAGAGAATCATCTTGGGTTTAGGAAGAGTAAGACAACTGAATCAAAATTATTTAACTTATTTACTCCCTCTAAGAGGTATTCTATGGCCTGTTGTATTAGCCTCGCCGACAATATTGTACAAGAGAATCCTCTTGGGTTTAGGCAGAGTAAGACAACTGAAACAAAATTATGTAACATATTCACTCTCTAAGAGGTATTATATGGCCTGTCGTATTAGCCTCGCCGATAATATTGTAAAAGAGAATATTCTTGGGTTTAGGCAGAATAAGACAACTGAAACAAAATTATGTAACATATTCACTCTCTAAGAGGTATTATATGGCCCGTCGTATTAGCTTCGCCGACAATATTGTTCAAGAGAATCCTCTTGGGTTTAGGAAGAGTAAGACAACTGAAGCGCAATTATTTAACGTATTTACTCTCTAAGAGGTATTATATGGCCTGTCGTATTAGCCTCGCCGACAATATTGTACAAGAGAATCCTCTTGGGTTTAGGCAGAGTAAGAAAACTGAAACCCAGTTATTTAACGTATTTACTCTCTCTCATAGGTAGTAATTTGCCTGTAGTATTAGCATCGCCGACAATATTGTTCAAGAGAATCCTCTTGGGTTTAGGCAGATTAACACAACTGAAACCAAATTATTTAACGTTTTTTACTCTCTCTAATAGGTAATCTCTGGCCTGTCGTATTAGCCTCGCCGACAATATTGTACATGAGAATCCTCTTTGATTTTAGCAGAGTGAGACAACTGAAACAAAATTATTTAACGTATTTACTCTCTAAAAGGTATTATATGGCCTGTCGTATTAGCCTCGCCAACAATATTGTTCAAGTGAATACTCTTGGGTTGAGGCAGAGTAAGACAGCTGAAGCCCATTTATTTAACGTATTTACTCTCTCTAATAGGTATTCTAATGTCTTTCTTATTATCGTTACCGATGATATCATACGAGAGAATCCTCTTGGGTTTAGGCAGAGTAAGAAAACTGATGCCCAATTATTTAACATATTTACTCTCTCTAATAGGTATGCTATTGTCTGCCTTATTATCCTCACCGACGATATCATAGGAGAGAATCCTCTTGGGTTTAGGTTGAGTAAGAAAACTGATGCCCAATTATTTAACATATTTATTCTCTCTAATAGGTATTCTATTGTCTGTCTTATTAGCCTCGCCGACGATATTGTACAAGAGAATCGTCTAAGGTTTAGGCTGAGTAGGAAAACTGAAGCCTAATTATTTAACGTATTTACTCTCTCTAATAGGTATTCTATTGTCTGTGTTGTTAGCCTCACCGACTATATCATGCGACAGAATTATCTTGGGTTTAGGCAGAGTAAGAAAACTGAAGCCCAATTATTTAACATATTTACTCTCTCTAATAGGTATTCTATTGTCTGTCTTATTAGCCTCAAAGATGATATTGTACAAGAGATTCGTCTAAGGTTTAGGTTGAGTAGGAAAACTGAAGCCTAATTATTTAACGTATTTACTTTCTCTAATAGATATTCTGTTGTCTGTGATGTTAGCCTCACCGACTATATCATGCGAGAGAATTATCTTGGGTTTAGGCAGAGTAAGAAAACTGAAGCCTAATTATTTAATATATTCACTCTCTCTAATAGGTATTCTATTGTCTGTCTTCCTAGTCTCACCGACGATATCATGCGAGAGACTCGTCTTGGGTTTAGGAAGAGTAAGACAACTGAAGCCCAATTATTTAACGTATTTACTCTCTAATAGGTAGTCTCTGGCCTGTCGTATTAGCCTCGCCGACAATATTGTACAAGAGAATCCTCTTGGGTTTAGGCAGAGTAAGACAACTGAAACAAAAATATTAATGTATTTACTCTCTCTAAGAGGTATTCTATGGCCTGTCGTATTAACCTTACCGACAATATTGTACAAGAGAATCCTCTTGGGTTTAGGCAGAGTAAGACAACTGAAACAAAAATATTAATGTATTTACTTTCTCTAAGAGGTATTCTATGGCCTGTCGTATTAACCTTACCGACAATATTGTACAAGAGAATCCTCTTGGGTTTAGGCAGAGTAAGACAACTGAAACAAAATTATTTAACGTATTTACTCTCTCTAATAGGTAGTCTCTGGCCTGTCGTATTAGCCTCGCCGACAATATTGTACAAGAGAATCCTCTTGGGTTTAGGCAAAGTAAGACAACTGAAACACAAATATTAATGTATTTACTCTCTCTAAGAGGTATTCTATTGTCTGTCTTATTAGCCTCACCGACGATATTGTACAAGAGAATCGTCTAAGGTTTAGGCCGAGTAGGAAAACTGAAGCCCAATTATTTAACGTATTTACTCTCTAATAGGTAGTCTTTGGCTGTCGTATTAGCCTCGCCGACAATATTGTACAATAGAATCCACTTGGGTTTAGGCAGAGTAAGACAACTGAAACAAAATTATTTAACGTATTAGTTGTCTAAGAGGTATTATATGGCCTGTCGTATTAGCTTCGCCGACAATATTGTATAAGAGAATCCTCTTGGTTTTGGCAGAGTAAGACAACTGAAACAAAATTATTCAACGTATTTAAAACAATAGACAACACAATAAGACGTTTTATGGGTTTACACGATAATTGATTTGAACTGCTATGCTACTAAAGATGACTTTAGGTATAGATCGAATTGAAAAATGTCATATATATATATATATATATATATATATATATATATATATATATATATATATATTGTAATCCTTTGATGAATTTCGTTTTCTTGTTTTATATACACAATTAAACAACACTTTCATAAACAAGAATTTTTATTTTATTTTTCTTAATACATTGAAGCTTTTTGCTGATTGTCAGTATCAGCATTATCAAACTTTTCAAATTACCTTATAGTTCTATGACTACATCTGGACATATGGACTACATCTGACAGTCCAGACGTAGTCATAGAACTATAAGGTAATTTGAACATTTTGATATCAGCGAAATACTTCAATGTATTAAGAAAAATAAAATAAAAATACTTCTTTATAAAAGTGTTGTTTAATTGCATATATATATATATATATATATATATATATATATATATATATATATATATAGGCCTATACATTAGAGTCTCGATAATTTGAGGTAGATGTGACTGAGACCCCCTCGGATTAACAAACACTCCGATTACACGAAAGTACGTTCCTGTGTGCATTACAAAAAATGAGTTTTAATGAACCCTAGCACTCTAATTAAAGATGGACTAAATACTTCTATTATAGAACTTTATATAAACATATCTTGGAAGCCCGACTCATTTCCATTGCGTACGTTATTGATATAAACATATCTTGGAAGCCCGATTCGTTTTCTTTGCATACCGTTTTGACATAAACATTTCTTGGAAACCCGACTCACTTCTTTCGCATACCGAATTGATATAAATATTCCTGTTAAGGCTCATCATTTTCTTTTAGATAGTTAAAATAGGCTCAAATAGAAATAGGCTCGAATTTAACGGAAGCTCGAAATATCATTACTAGGATTTTTGAGACTCTACTATATGTATATATGTATATATACATATATATATATATATATATATATATATATATATATATATATATATATATATATAAAGAACAAAAGTCAAAATACAAATACAAGAATTATATTTGAATTTACAATTCTTGTATTTGTATTTTGACTTTTGTTCTTTATTAATACACAAGATATTATATATATATATATATCATCCACTCTTGCGTGAAGTAGTAATTACATTGACTTTGGCCGAGGATTACAGTTTCTGGATGATTGTGTTTTTTGTATTACGAATTAATAAAAAGACGGAAAAGGTCGTTCTAATTAAAAACCGCAGTAAGTCTTACAGGTAAGTGCACTTATAATTTAAATTGAATATATTTACTTGAGTTCTCATCCAGAAATGATTCCATTGGGAAAGGGCCTAATTTTTTCCTTTAAGTATTATTGCCAGTACACTGATGAGGGAAGCACAGCCAAACATTCGAACTTTTATAAGTCACGAGTTATAGCAAGAGATTTGGACAGTCCATGGGCAGGGGCCTACTTGGCATTTAAAGTGGCAGGGGAGTCGCTAACTCAGTATTTGGCGAACCTTACTTCTATACGCATCTCAAGTCTCTTTCTATATCTCGTGAGTTATGCTATTAAGGTAGTGACATAAAGGTCCTTGGTGATCAAGTAAGCACGATTCTGTTTTGGTAGTGGATGTAATCTCTACGATAGGCTAAAGGATGTCTACATTCTATTACTAAAATCACAATTAAACCTAATAATAAGCTTTGCTGTGTTAGTCTAACCTGGGTTACTGGGTAACCTACTGGGTTAGTAAACCTATAGGGTACTTTACTTAAGGAAAACTGCAGCGTTTTGAGGGTTCTAGTAGATCCTAAAAGGTGCGAAGCTGTAGCCTCTGGTTAAGGCGGTTTAATAACCAGCATATGCTTTACAGTTTGGTCAGTTTGGACGCTTATGTAAGGGCAAGACGTCCGACATAGAGCCCACATGGGTTGGGACTGTGACACCAAGCCATTGAATTTGAAACTGACGCTCGTTACCGAGGAGCCAAGGGTTTAAAGTTAATTCGTGAGGGTTTTGGTTTCACATGCTGGGTATCACGTTACCTACATTTCCCCTCCATCTTTGGTCGAAGAATAAGAAGCTTATCCTAGATGCCATTATTCCACTATCTTCTTCTTATACCTAATTTTTATTCTTCTAATCGCACATTTACAACATTTTTCTTCCCTCTTTTTCTGACACTAACAGCGACATACTGGCAAAATGCGTCCTATTCTAATAAATCATTTCCTAATTTTAATTGAAAATCAATTAATACAATACCAAAAACAGTTTAAATTACTATTTTAACCATACATAGTTTTTGGACGTACAATTGCCAATAACTAAACATGGTATATATTTATTTACATACAAAGTATTGGGTTTATCTAGTTCATTTTGGAGTGCATAAAACAGCAGATCCGACGTTTCGCTAGAATGTCATCTAGCATTGACGAGGTGAACCAAACAAAGTTAAAGAACGAATGTTTCAACTGTTGTTGGGTTCACCTCGTCAATGCTAGATGAGATTTTAGCGAAACATCGAAACTGCGATTTTATGCACTGCAGAATGAACGGATGTACTCTAGATAATAACTATTGATTCTTCTTTTCCATCCGTGAAGGAATACGTATCAGCATATATATATATATATATATATATATATATATATATATATATATAATGTATGTTTATTTTTATTCAATTTCTTTTATACCACAAGTTGGATAGTTTTAATGGAAGAGCCGGGTTATATGGGTGGTTTGGAGAAAGGCTGTTTTTTTCTCCGAACCAAGAGATTAATCTTACACAAATCTTCATCATGCACGTTTGTAAAATTTCACTTTACCACTTGGGCATAAGAAACAAGAACTACAATTCCAAACAACCTCGTAAATAACAAATGCATATTTCTGAAAACACATATAACTGAAAAGGGAGCTACAAGAAGTACAAGAGAACAGAAAACTGTACGTAATTAAATAGAATCAATCATGGCCTATCTACTTTTATGACGCATATCGTTTCACCGTTAGAGGTGGTTTTAATAAGATTAAGTAGATCCAGAGTAGGGGAGTGACGTTTGTTTGTCGAGGGAGGTTTACAAGCCGGTAGCACCATCTACAGTTAAATGCACCACAACTTAACACCAATTCAAACGTTAACGGTAGAGTTAATTCTTAAGAAACTTAACGTGGGAGGTATAGACAACTAATGCCAAGTTATGATAAAACGTAATTCGAGAGATATAGACATGTAATACACAAGTTAAGTTAAACTGTTAAATGTATAAGGTATGTAGCGATAACTCCAAGTTACGTTAAATCGTTCAATTCATGAGGTAAAGGCAAGTAACGAAATTTTATGTAAAATTTGTTTAATTGTAGGTTACCAAACAGTTACGCCTAATTATGGTAAATCAAACCATAATCGTTTACAAAATTCTATTATTAAACTGTATTTATGGTTTGAAAATGACCGCTTTTAATACAATCGTACAAATAGTTTTAAATTCTTTAATTCACTGCTAGGCCAGCGATAGGTGAAAGGCAAATATTGACTTAATGTCTGTCCTGTCCAATTCATGCTTTCGTGAAGTTATTTTATATTGCTATCCAAGATTTACGTTCTAGACGTTCCATAGTATAAAAACACCAACCCATACCTGCGTATAACTGATAGCTACGTATCACCCTTAATTACGTATCACTCATAAATACATGCCATTCACACATAAGATCAGTCTCATGCAATAATAGCTAAATATCACTTAAACCTACCAAAACTTATACCTTCATATCAGACTCACTCTCATAGCTTCATATCGCTTATACCTAAGTATCACTCACACCTACTTATCATTCATATCTACGTAGACTCTTATCACTCACACCTACTTATCACTCATATCTACGTAGACTCTTATCACTCATACCTACGTAAAACGTATATCTAGGTATGAGACTCACTCTCATAGCTTCATATCGCTTATACCTACGTATGACTCATACCTTCGTAAAACTTATACTTTCATATCAGACTCACTCTCATAGCTTTATATCGCTTATACCTAAGTATCACTCATACCTACTTATCACTCATATCTACGTAGACTCTTATCACTCATACCTACGTAAAACGTATATCTAGGTATGAGACTCACGCTCATAGCTTCATATCGCTTATACCTAAGTATCACTCACACCTAATTATCACTCATATCTACTTAGACTCTTATCACTCATACCTACGTAAAACGTATATCTAGGTATGAGACTCACTCTCATAGCTTCATATCGCTTATACCTACGTATCACTCATATCTACGTAGACTCTTATCACTCATATTTTCGTAAAACTTATACTTTCATATCAGACTCACTCTCATAGCTTCATATCGCTTATACCTAAGTATCACTCATACCTACTTATCACTCATATCTACGTAGACTCTTATCATTCATACCTACGTAAAACGTATATCTAGGTATGAGACTCACTCTCATAGCTTCATATCGCTTATACCTACGTATCACTCATATCTACGTAGACTCTTATCACTCATATTTTCGTAAAACTTATACTTTCATATCAGACTCACTCTCATAGCTTCATATCGCTTATACCTAAGTATCACTCATACCTACTTATCACTCATATCTACGTAGACTCTTATCACTCATACCTACGTAAAACGTATATCTAGGTATGAGACTCACGCTCATAGCTTCATATCGCTTATACCTAAGTATCACTCATACCTAATTATCACTCATATCTACTTAGACTCTTATCACTCATACCTACGTAAAACGTATATCTGGGTATGAGACTCACGCTCATAGCTTCATATCGCTTATACCTAAGCATCACTCATATCTACTTATCACTCATATCTACGTAGACTCTTATCATTCATACCTACGTAAAAATTATCTACGAATCAGAATCACGCTCATAGCTACATATCGCTTATACCTAAGAATCACTCATATCTACGTATCGCTCATATCTACGTAGACTCTTATCACTCAAACCTACGTAAAACTTATATCTACGTATCAGAATCACGCTCATAGCTTCATATTGCTTATACCTAAGTATCACTCATATCTAGGTATCACTCATATCTACGTAGACTCTTATCACTCAAACCTACGTAAAATTTATATCTACGTATTAGACTCACGCACATAGCTTCATATCGCTTATACCTAATTATCACTCACACCTACGAATCACTCATATCTATGTAGACTCTTATCACTCATACCTTCGTAAAACTTCTACCTTCATATCAGACTCACGCTCATAGCTTCATATCGCTTATACGTTAGTATCACTCATATCTACCTAGACTCTTATCACTCATACCTACGTAAAACTTATATCTACGTATCAGACTCACGCACATAGCTTCATATCGCTTATACCTAAGTATCACGCAAACATACCGATCACTCATATCTACGTAGACTCTTTTCACTCATACCTTCGTAAAACCTATACTTTCATATCAAACTCACTCTCATAGCTTCATATCGCTTATACCTAAGTATCATTCATATCTACGTAGACTCTTATCACTCATACCTAATTATCACTCATATCTACGTAGACTCTTATCACTCAAACCTTCGTAAAACTTATACTTTCATATCAGACTCACTCTCATAGCTTGATATCGCTTATACCTAAGTATCACTCATACCTACGTATCACTCATATCTACGTAGACTCTTATCACTCAAACCTACGTAAAACTTATATCTACGTATCAGACTCACGCACATAGCTTCATATCGCTTATACCTAAGTATTATGCAAACATACTGATCACTCATATCTACGTAGACTCTTATCACTCATACCTACGTAAAACTTATATCTCTGTATCATACTCACGCTCATAGCTTCATATCGATCATACGTATCACTCATACCGACTTATCACTCATACCTACGGATCAATCATATATACGTTGACTCTTATCACTCATACCTACCTAAATCCTATTTCTACGTATCAGACTCACGCTCATAGCTTCATATCGCTTATATTTATGTATCACACATATATACGTATCACTCATACTTACGTACTGCCAATACATACGTATCACTCATAACTACTTACCGCTAATACCTACCTAACACTCATACCTACGTACAGCTAATACCTACCTATCATTCATACCTACGTACAGCTAATACCTACCTATCACTCATACCTACGTACAGCTAATACCTACCTATCATTCATACCTACGTACAGCTAATACCTACCTATCATTCCTACCTACGTACCACTAATACCTACGCATCACTCACAACTACGTACCACTAATACCTACGTAACACTCATAAAGACTTATCATTCATACCTAATTAGCAGGAGCATTGTGAACCTTCTTTCGCCCTCTTAACGCCTGAAACTCGACTTTAAATAACTTCTTTAAAAAACATTTTGTGATTGGAGCGTGTTAACAGGTCGTCTTTAAATTATTAGCCGCTAGACGTTATTCGTTAGTGAACCACAGGTTGTAAACTAATTGTTGCTAGGTCTTCACCCATTAGTCTATTGTCGGTCTTAAGTCTTTATCCAATGTCATTCAGTAGTTAGTTAATTCCTAGTTTTCAGCCGTTAGTAAGTAGTCCCTCAATCGTTGATCGTTGTCCAGCCTTCAGTCGTTACCCAGTAGTCTGCTCAGTCGTTAGTCATTAACCTGTCTTCAGTCGTTAGCCAGTAGTGTGCTCCGTCGTCATTCATTAGCCCGTCTTCAGTCGTTAGCCAGTAGTGTGCTCCGTCGTTAGTCATTAGCCCGTCTTCAGTCGTTAGCCAGTAGTGTGCTCAGTCGTTAGTCATTAGCCCGTCTTCAGTCGTTAGCCAGTAGTACGCTGTCGTTAGTCATTAGCCCGTCTTCAGTCGTTAGCCAGTAGTGTGGTCCGTCGTTAGTCATTAGCACGTCTTCAGTCATTAGCCAGTAGTGTGCTCCGTCGTTAGTCATTAGCCCGTCTTCAGTCGTTAGCCAGTAGTGTGTTCCGTCGTTAGTCATTAGCCCGTCTTCAGTCGTTAGCTAATATTGTGTTCAGTCGTTAGTCATTAGCCCGTCTTCAGTCGTTAGAAAGTAGTGTGCTCCGTCGTTAGTCATTAGCACGTCTTCAGTCGTTAGCCAGTAGTGGGCTCAGTCGTTAGCCAGTATTGTGCTCAGTCGTTAGTCATTAGCACGTCTTCAGTCGTTAGCCAGTAGTATGCTGTCGTTAGTCATTAGCCCGTCTTCAGTCGTTAGCCAGTATCGTGCTCCGTCATTAGTCATTAGCCCGTCTTCAGTCGTTAGCCAGTAGTGTGCTCCGTCGTTAGTCATTAGCCCGTCTTCAGTCGTTAGCCAGTAGTGTGCTCAGTCGTTAGTCATTAGCACGTCTTCAGTCGTTAGCCAGTACTATGCTGTCGTTAGTCATTAGCACGTCTTCAGTCGTTAGCCAGTAGTGGACTCAGTCGTTAGCCAGTATTGTGCTCAGTCGTTAGTCATTAGCCCGTCTTCAGTCGTTAGCCAGTAGTGTGCTCCGTCGTTAGTCATTAGCACGTCTTCAGTCGTTAGCCAGTAGTGTGCTCCGTCGTTAGTCATTAGCACGTCTTCAGTCGTTAGCCAGTAGTGTGCTCCGTCGTTATTCATTAGCCCGTCTTCAGTCATTAGCCAGTATTGTGCTCCGTCGTTAGTCATTAGCACGTCTTCAGTCGTTAGCCAGTAGTGTGCTCAGTCGTTAGTCATTAGCCCGTCTTCAGTCGTTAGCCAATATTGTGGTCAGTCGTTAGTCATTAGCCCGTCTTCAGTCGTTAGATAATATTGTGCTCCGTCGTTAGTCATTAGCCCGTCTTCAGTCGTTAGCCAGTAGTGTGCTCAGTCGTTAGTCATTATCCCGTCTTCAGTCGTTAGCCAGTAGTGTGCTCCGTCGTTAGTCATTAGCACGTCTTCAGTCGTTAGCCAGTAGTGGGCTCAGTCGTTAGCCAGTATTGTGCTCAGTCGTTAGTCATTAGCCCGTCTTCAGTCGTTAGCCAGTAGTGTGCTCCGTCGTTAGTCATTAGCACGTCTTCAGTCGTTAGCCAGTAGTGTGCTCCGTCGTTAGTCATTAGCACGTCTTCAGTCGTTAGCCAGTAGTGTGCTCCGTCGTTATTCATTAGCCCGTCTTCAGTCATTAGCCAGTATTATGCTCCGTCGTTAGTCATTAGCACGTCTTCAGTCGTTAGCCAGTAGTGTGCTCCGTCGTTAGTTATTAGCACGTCTTCAGTCGTTAGCCAGTAGCACGTCTTCAGTCGTTAGCCAGTATTGTGCTCAGTCGTTATCCATTAGTGTGCTCAGTCGTTAGCCCGTCTTCAGTCGTTAGCCAATATTGTGCTCCGTCGTTAGTCATTAGCCCGTCTTCAATCTTTAGCCAGTAATGTGCTCAGTCGTTATCCAGTAGTGTGCTCAGTCGTTAGCCCGTCTTCAGTAGTTAGCCAATAGTCGCTTAGTCGTTAGTCGTTAGTCGTTAGCCAGATTTCAGTAGTTAGCCAGTAGTGTGTTCCGTCGTTAGTCATTACCACGTCTTCAGTCGTTAGCCAGTAGTGTGCTCCGTCGTTAGTCATTAGCCCGTCTTCAGTCGTTAGGCAGTAGTGTGCTCAGTCGTTAGTCATTAGCCCGTCTTCAGTCGTTAGCCAATATTGTGCTCCGTCGTTAGTCATTAGCCCGTCTTCAGTCGTTAGCCAGTAGTGTGCTCAGTCGTTAGTCATTAGCCCGTCTTCAGTCGTTAGCCAGTAGTATGCTGTCGTTAGTCATTAGCTCGTCTTTAGTCGTTAGGCAGTATTGTGCTCCGTCGTTAGTCATTAGCCCGTCTTCAGTCGTTAGCCAGTATTGTGTTCAGTCGTTAGTCATTAGCACGTCTTCAGTCGTTAGCCAGTAGTGTGCTCAGTCGTTAGTCATTAGCCCGTCTTCAGTCGTTAGCCAATATTGTGGTCAGTCGTTAGTCATTAGCCCGTCTTCAGTCGTTAGATAATATTGTGCTCCGTCGTTAGTCATTAGCCCGTCATCAGTCGTTAGCCAGTAGTGTGCTCAGTCGTTAGTCATTATCCCGTCTTCAGTCGTTAGCCAGTAGTGTGCTCCGTCGTTAGTCATTAGCACGTCTTCAGTCGTTAGCCAGTAGTGGGCTCAGTCGTTAGCCAGTATTGTGCTCAGTCGTTAGTCATTAGCCCGTCTTTAGTCGTTAGCCAGTAGTGTGCTCCGTCGTTAGTCATTAGCACGTCTTCAGTCGTTAGCCAGTAGTGTGCTCCGTCGTTAGTCATTAGCACGTCTTCAGTCGTTAGCCAGTAGTGTGCTCCGTCGTTATTCATTAGCCCGTCTTCAGTCATTAGCCAGTATTATGCTCCGTCGTTAGTCAATAGCACGTCTTCAGTCGTTAGCCAGTAGTGTGCTCCGTCGTTAGTTATTAGCACGTCTTCAGTCGTTAGCCAGTAGCACGTCTTCAGTCGTTAGCCAGTATTGTGCTCAGTCGTTATCCATTAGTGTGCTCAGTCGTTAGCCCGTCTTCAGTCGTTAGCCAATATTGTGCTCCGTCGTTAGTCATTAGCCCGTCTTCAATCTTTAGCCAGTAATGTGCTCAGTCGTTATCCAGTAGTGTGCTCAGTCGTTAGCCCGTCTTCAGTAGTTAGCCAATAGTCGCTTAGTCGTTAGTCGTTAGTCGTTAGCCAGATTTCAGTAGTTAGCCAGTAGTGTGTTCCGTCGTTAGTCATTACCACGTCTTCAGTCGTTAGCCAGTAGTGTGCTCCGTCGTTAGTCATTAGCCCGTCTTCAGTCGTTAGGCAGTAGTGTGCTCAGTCGTTAGTCATTAGCTCGTCTTCAGTCGTTAGCCAATATTGTGCTCCGTCGTTAGTCATTAGCCCGTCTTCAGTCGTTAGCCAGTAGTGTGCTCAGTCGTTAGTCATTAGCCCGTCTTCAGTCGTTAGCCAGTAGTATGCTGTCGTTAGTCATTAGCTCGTCTTTAGTCGTTAGCCAGTATTGTGCTCCGTCGTTAGTCATTAGCCCGTCTTCAGTCGTTAGCCAGTATTGTGTTCAGTCGTTAGTCATTAGCCCGTCTTCAGTCGTTAGTCAGTAGTGTGCTCCGTCGTTATTCATTAGCACGTCTTCAGTCGTTAGCCAGTAGTGTGCTCCGTCGTTATTCATTATCCCGTCTTCAGTCGTTAGCCAGTTGTGTGCTCCGTCGTTAGTCATTAGCACGTCTTCAGTCGTTAGTCAGTAGTGTGCTCAGTCGTTAGCCAGTATTGTGCTCAGTCGTTAGTCATTAGCACGTCTTCAGTCGTTAGCCAGTAGTATGCTGTCGTTAGTCATTAGCACGTCTTCAGTCGTTAGCCAGTAGTGTGCTCCGTCGTTATTCATTAGCACGTCTTCAGTCGTTAGCCAGTAGTATGCTGTCGTTAGTCATTCGCCCGTCTCCAGTCGTTAGCCAGTATTGAGCTCCGTCGTTATTCATTAGCCCGTTTTCAGTCGTTAGCCAGTAGTGTGCTCCGTCGTTAGTCATTAGCACGTCTTCAGTCGTTAGCCAGTAGTATGCTCCGTCGTTAGTCATTAGCACGTCTTCAGTCGTTAGACAGTAGTGTGCTCCGTCGTTATTCATTAGGCCATCTTCAGTCGTTAGCCAGTATTGTGCTCCGTCGTTAGTCATTAGCACGTATTCAGTCGTTAGCCAGTAGTGTGCTCCGTCGTTAGTCATTAGCACGTCTTCAGTCGTTAGCCAGTAGCAAGTCTTCAGTCGTTAGCCAGTATTGTGCTCAGTCGTTATCCATTAGTGTGCTCAGTCGTTAGCCCGTCTTCAGTCGTTAGCCAGTAGTGTGCTCCGTCGTTATTCATTAGCCCGTCTTCTGTCGTTAGCCAGTAGTGTGCTCCGTCGTTAGTCATTAGCACGTCTTCAGTCGTTAGCTAGTATTGTGCTCAGTCGTTATCTATTAGTGTGCTCAGTCGTTAGCCCGTCTTCAGTCGTTAGCCAGTAGCACGTCTTCAGTCGTTAGCCAGTATTGTTCTCAGTCGTTATCCATTAGTGTGCTCAGTCGTTAGCCAGTCTTCAGTCGTTAGCCAGTAGTGTGCTCCGTCGTTATTCATTAGCCCGTCTTCAGTCGTTAGCCAGTAGTGTGCTCCGTCGTTAGTCATTAGCACGTCTTCAGTCGTTAGCCAGTAGCACGTCTTCAGTCGTTAGCCAGTATTGTGCTCAGTCGTTATCCATTAGTGTGCTCAGTCGTTAGCCCGTCTTCAATCGTTAGCCAGTATTGTTCTCCGTCGTTAGTCATTAGCACGTCTTCAGTCGTTAGCCAGTAGTGTGCTCCGTCGTTAGTCATTAGCACGTCTTCAGTCGTTAGCCAGTATTGTGCTCAGTCGTTATCCATTAGTGTGTTCAGTCGTTAGCCAGTCTTCAGTCGTTAGCCAGTAGTGTGCTCCGTCGTTATTCATTAGCCCGTCTTCAGTCGTTAGCCAGTAGTGTGCTCCGTCGTTAGTCATTAGCACGTCTTCAGTCGTTAGCCAGTAGCACGTCTTCAGTCGTTAGCCAGTATTGTGCTCAGTCGTTATCCATTAGTGTGCTCAGTCGTTAGCCCGTCTTCAATCGTTAGCCAGTAGTGTTCTCCGTCGTTAGTCATTAGCACGTCTTCAGTCGTTAGCCAGTAGTATGCTGTCGTTAGTCATTAGCACGTCTTCAGTCGTTAGCCAGTAGTATGCTGTCGTTAGTCATTAGCACGTCTGCAGTAGTTATCCAGTATTGTGCTCAGTCGTTAGTCATTAGCACGTCTTCAGTCGTTAGCCAATATTGTGCTCAGTCGTTAGTCATTAGCCCGTCTTCAGTCGTTAGCCAGTAATGTGCTCAGTCGTTAGTCATTAGCCCGTCTTCAGTCTATCATTGAAGTAGAAACGTATTTGATTATAAGTCCAATAATTATAAATGTTTGGAAATGACATTTTTTATATTAATTTGTAGTTCCAGTTGGAAAAAAACATATTTATTGAAGTCCGATGGGAAAGGACAATAGGAAATGTAAATAAACAAAGCTATCACTGTAACTGCTATCTCAGAGGTAACGCCTACCCCTGGTGATAAATCAATCATTCTTCAGTGCGGGGTATATCACAGTCACACCAAACCAGGCTTTTGTTTTCTACATTATTTCATGAAAATGTATAATGGATGAGAAATAATCGCTCAAAATACATTTAAAACATCAAAGTACAGCGTATTCCAAACCCGAGCAAATGGGCTATGGTTTATAATTTCATTGTTTTCTTTTTATAACGTCGTCATTATGTGGCGGCGTGTTTCATGCCACAAACATTAATAATTCATTACATTTCTATTCCTTTGTTAGTACATTGATTTCTTAATGTAAGTGAATTACGTATTCCAACATTCGAGGAGGGCACACAAAAATAAAAATGGAGTACTTGGCTTTAAAAATAATATTAAGAATAAATTACACAATAAATACCTCTTTAACACAAACATTAAATTTTATTTTTTTTAACAGGTGATCAGTCAGATCGAACAGATGAGAAGAGGAATGGGATACCATTTATAGTAAAATAAATAAAACTTCCTGGTCTAGAATATAATGGCTACCATGCCTCATGAGATACTATCTATCGGGGGGAAAAGAAAGTGTCACTGTAAGGTCTAGTATAAAAAGCCATAATAATCCCTTGTTAATTGAGGAGAGGGAAATGCTCGCAGGACGAGTGTCACTTGCGGTTTGTCGCGGTCAAAGAGTAGTGCCTGAGTTGAACACTGCAGCGTTTCAGGATTACTGAAATTAACTTTTACAATTGAAAACATTGTTAGCTATATGCTACTTAATGATTTTCTTTTTCCTATATTTCGGTTGTTGGTAGGGAAAATAATGAAATTAAAATTTTTAATTTCAATAAGTGCCGCTCATTGTTTCTGGAGTACTTTAAGTTAGAGATATACCAGACACACATACATAGTCTTGATTTAGTCTTGTTGTTTGCAAACTAAATATTGCAATATCGTTATGTCGTGAAGCATTGTTCGCGTTAACAAAAAAACACTACATCGTTTCTTTTATACTTAACGACAAATATTACCACAGATCACGTATTTCGTTTGAAAATTAAAAGGAGACTGTTCACGGATGATGCGAAAGCCGGCAATGAATAACATCAGGTTTTACTTATCGTAATGGCGTGTGACACTCCATGACTGTGACTGATCAAGTTGGAAACGTTCGACAAAACGTACATTGTAAGCCAATCCCACAGACCACTACAACATATATGAATTGTTAACAATAAAATATTAACATTTTAAAAACCGAAACAAATGTACTGTAGTAATGACCTTACCAAATATTTATAAAATTAACTCATTCAGTGTTTAATTTCTGAGACTCATCTAATGGATAAAAATATAGGATATAAAAATAATGCTGAGTTAATGTTAAAGTATATTACTGTAGCCAATAGTAATCAGACGGAGAGACAAAGAAAGATATAAGGTTGCAAATGAAAGAAAAAGGTGAGAAGGAATAAAATGAAGAAGAATATGAAGTAGAAGAAGAAGAAGGAGAAAGAGGAGCAAGATCTGACGAGCAGAAGGAGAAGAAATAGATGTAAGAGAATGAATGAAAATAAAAAGGAGAAGAAGAGGAAGAATGTGGGAAAAGAGGAAAGGGAAATAGGAAGGAGAAGAGGAACACGAAAAGACGAGAAGGCGAAAGATTAGATAAAGGGGAATGTAAGGAAATAAAAAAGAGGAAAAGATGTTGGAGGAGAAAAGGAATTTTTGGAGAGGGAAAGACGAGAAGGAAGAGGAAAATAGCAACAAGCTGAAAGGACAGACGAGAAGATGGAAAAGACGTTCCTACATCAGTATGGTGACAATGTTTTCTTTCTCACAGTCGCCAATAAATGATTACATTTTACGTTTGCCCTTCTTAGCTACAATATTCTGTTTCTTTTTTAGTTCTCGTCTTTCCCTGCATTTTCCAGTAAAATCTATTGGTATAATTTTCAAAAATTTCTGAAATTTTTGTTTCGGACTTTCCTACATGAATTAGGATAACAGTTAGTAATAATTTTATATAAAGGGGTAAAATTTTATTGAAAGACGTTTTCTATTATTCAGGCGTACATAAAACGTTTATTCGGACGTTGGATGGTAGGAATTTGATTTTGCAGCGCATTTTGATTTTACAACCTTAGTAGGCCCACTACCTCTCTTGGGTTAAACCAGAGATGTCCAACTTACAAAGGGCCGGGGCCGAAACTCATTCTTTGGGCGAAGTCGCGGGCCACACCAATTTTTAGTTCAGGGTCCGAGTAATTTATTTCTTAGGGGATTTACCGGTCTTATAGGGGTATGAAATACCTTCTCCCCCATGTAAATGTCCGAGGCTTTTTTGAAATTAGATGAAAAATGATGCACTTTGAGGCTGTTCGATGGCGTCAACTGACTGATATACTGATCCAATTTTGTATAACTTTATTAAAATAATTAGAAAAATGCATGTTAGATTGGGCTTTTTTAGTTAATATTTAAAGACATGTTAATTGGCAAGAGGTTTTCCACGTGTGTCATAAAAAATTATATTTCTAAAAGAAATAAATATTTAAATTTAATATTATTTGATCAGAGAAACCTTAACAAATTTAATATCATGAGTTACACTGTAATTTATGAGGTTAATTTACATGTTAAGCCTGGACAAAACAGTATTAAAAAACAAAGTTACATTTTAAAATTTTGTTTTATTTTATAATAGAAATAATGTAAATAGCATAAAAGTTGTTAAACATAACTATGTAGACTAGACAAAGAGAAATAAACAGTATTCTAAGCCAGGTTTGTCGAATATCAATGTTTTCTTTCACCTGGCTCTACGCAGACTCTCTCATTTTTTCAACAAGGTAATAAATAGCTTTCTCTTTTTAAGTTTGAAAAAGTATTTATTGGTGGTCCGCCAGTTGGACAAAACTGGGTTGAACAATCGACTTATAGTTATCTAGAAAGTAAAACTTCTAGATGTCTAGATGATTTTGCTGACCATAACATTCGTCAGACTCTGATGGTAATCGCCTTCTGATGATCATCAGACACTGATGCATAGAAAATTTATTTCTTAACAAGCTTTATGACTTGGCACAAATCGTAAAATTATAAATTTCAATGTTATCAAAGAGTTTAAGATCCTAGAACTAATTATTATGGAATTCCCTTACTGCTTACACGTTTTGACAACCTTTATCTTGAAGATCTTTTACTCTCAATTTTTAACTCGTCCCGAATAAAGAACAGCTGCGCACTCTGGCGGCTGTATAAATAAACTACACACCCACTTGACAATCTTGAAATAGCTGTTTAAAAGCCCTGTTGCTATTGTTTGTCGAGGGTTTAGCGTGAAATCAGTTTAATGTGCTCTTTGGACACGATTCGACGCACTTCTCGGCCCACTTTTAACGTCTAGAGAACACAAAGCTTTTCGGAAGTAGTTGGAAGACGTTATTAAGAAAACCTTGTGTTTTACTTGCATAACTCTTTGAGTCATTTGTTGGATGAGCGTTGCAAGACTTGAGGAAATAGTGGCGCATTTCGTTGTGCTGGAATGGTGGTGGATACAGTTCGGTATGTTTTGTTAATAACTCACATAGACGCCCCATTTATTCTGTGGCACACCAAGTCTCTTAACATTATTACTGGCAATGAATATTTTCATATTAATAATCACGTAATAATGAAATAACACCAAAACAAGAATATGGTTGTAAATTAAGCTCCTCAGCGTGTTATTATATGGTAACTCCTGTTCTCACACCAGTCAGGACATCGATTCAAAATCATCAAACATTGTACAGTTGATATCACTTTGACAAAAATCGCCTCGCGCAGGCATGTGGGGGTGAGGGGTGGGGTTTGGCCACGTGATAGGGGGAGGAGGAAGAGAAAATTCCAAGTAGAAAAGCTACTAGCCTGACTACATACTTTCGGCATCATTTCTGCACGTCAAGGGAAAGACCCCGGGCACTACCCGGTTGCACCATTTCTTAAAGAAACTAAAAACACGTGCACTATAAAATATAAAATATAACATAAAACACAAATCCAAACAAAACACCGGAAAATGTTTTTGCAAAGTTACGTGTAGCTCCACCACCTGCTGCGTTCACGACCAACTGAAGTGTCACTCAGAGCTGTCGTCCTTACGCTCATGCGTACTGGCGCCTCTTGGCAGTGCGATCTAACTACCCGATTTTTCACAAAGTGATTCGACTGTACGCAGAAACTTTTAGGACATGTTTTGATGAACGTTCTACGTCATCTCTTGGTAGTCGTCCTTGAAATGTACTGGTAGGAAGAAAACGGAAAGTCCCAATGGCGGAGAAGACGCCCACAATTGTTAGTTTCTTCTCCTGCATGTCACTAAGGGCTAAAAGCCAGTAATAAGGGGTAATCCGGATCTAAATGCTTACAAGAAGGTGCTCCAATAACGAACACACCCAGCTAATCCTATACATCGTTAAGGATCACAATACGTCTACAAAAGTTTGTTAGCATCTTTCAACCTACGCCAGGCCTATTTTATTATCTAATTAAGACACTCAGTACAGGTTTGTATACTTAGTTTGGTGCTTGTACGAGAAAACACGTCCAAAAGGTGGAATGTTGGAGAGGTAAGACGAATTATGAGCACGTTGAAGTGAATACTTCTTGTCGCTAGTGTGACTATGTTTTACTTCATAGAGAAATCATCTCTTCCCTCATGAGGACGGTCTTCATAATTTAGCCTAGGGCCTACATTAAGTGATAACATATGACAGCTGATTTTATAAACATATATTCGAGCAGGCTTGTGAGTGACAGTTATAAATAAAAGAATAGATATGCTATGACTCACAATTATAAAAACTTTATTATCATACGCGTTTCAATGACAATATATCATTATCTTCAGTGATGCTACACAATTTAAATTCAATTGAAAAAGCTCAACATAACCGTGTATGCAGAACGCGTGTGATTTTCGTATGATAATAAAGTTTTTATAATTGTTAGTCGTAGAACATTCTTTCTTTTATTTATAGTTGATTTTGTGTTATAGGTTATATTGTAGAACAGCTGTTTTACCTTATGTTATTTTACTTTATTTATTTATTGTACATTATTAAGGTAAATTTTATTATTTAACAAATAATAAATATATTACTTTATACTGTATGTCGATAAATCTTACTATAATTAATTCAATATAATAATAGTAATAAGTTACATATTTTTATTCCATTAAAAAAAATTTTAGAAGCGTCTGTTACTATTAAGAACTGATTTAAATTAAATTTGTTAAATAAAACGTTTATTCAGTAACTTTTTCTACACCTAATACTGTATAGGTTTTATACTAATTATTCTTTTTATTATAAACTATATTACAATAAAATCTCTATTAACTTAATTTTTCATGAAGTATAGACTAGATAGAATTATACGGCTGTACATGAAGTATAGACTAGATAGAAGTATACGGCTATACATGAAGTATAGACTAGATAGAAGTATATGGCTATACATGAAGTATAGACTAGATAGAAGTATACGGCTATACATGAAGTATAGACTAGATAGAAGTATACGGCTATACATGAAGTATAGGATACAGTTCTGTCGATCGCCCTCACTGACTGGCACATTGTCGTTTACAGAATATTTTTATAAAATTAAAAAGTCAAAACAATATTGTGACAACGCGAAACATTCTGTATATTAATTTAAACTTTATTTAATGTCTGTTAATAGCAATTTAATTTGTTTAAGGCTAAGAACAGATCACAGACCAATTCATGCTAATACAAACACACTCTACGTTTCGATTTTCTATTAGAAAATCGTTTTCAAGAGCTAAAGGTTTATTAATTTAATTTTAAGCCATAATTTACAGTTTTTACATTCATAAACAATACTTATAACATCATTAAACAACAATACTTCATTAGTTTTAATAAATATGAACATTTAGAAGTGAAATTACACTAATAGACAAGATCATAATCATGTTTGATTTTAATTATGTTAAAAGTATTGTTTATGAATGTAAAAACTGAAAATATTGGCTTAATATTAAATTAATAAAAGTTTTTGCGCTTGAAAAGGATTTTCGGATAGAAACTCGAAAAGTAGAGTATTTGTATTAGCATGCATTGGTCTGTGATCTGTCATTAACCTTAAACACACTACATAGATTCTGTGTCCTTAGTCAGTGATACAACATGGCTGGACGGAGAAAGAGTGGCCGCTTAACCTAACTTTAAACACACATCGCCTATTTAACTGCAGTTGTTGCAGCTAGGTATACATCTAGAGTCTTCAAACCAGTCCCCTCCGTTGACTTGCAGCCTCACCGTTCCAACCGTTGCCCAAAATAAATTAATACTGCCCAATGTTAACCTACGTTTATTTATGTGGACATTTTATTGCCTTCCAAATTTTCTCGGAAGCGATTCACCAATTATACGTAAATTACATGTGTTGCTGTACCTAAAACACTATAGTTGCTTTTGTAAACACACGAACTATTATTTCAACTTCGTGGATTACTTGATATCGAGAAGTGGTAGAGAGTCTTGGTTCGTGTACTTTATGTACCCACCTTTATGTAAATTACATGATGTTGAAAATGAACACGAAGAAAATTTTTGAATAACGTTGTAAGGGAATATGCAGGACCTGCGGGAGCATTCTATGGCTATTGCGGACGTAAAGTGATAGGAATAGGTTACGCACCTGTTGTGTCTCGATTTGAAAGTTCACCTGAGATTTTATTGTGAGTTATGTTATTCGGGATAAATAGCTTTCCTGACTGGTTCTCTATCAGCTATACAAGCAATAGATCCACCGACCCCCCAAGAAAAAAGAGAGGTAGGCAACTGTCGGAAGACCCTACACCAACTGGACTAAACAACAAAAATCACATTGCGATTGTTACCTACACATTGTGACGTCTTAGGAAATGGAAAAGCGGATATCGTGGCTAAAAAGGGGTACACCGCCAAACCGCCCGCTCTCGTACCACATTGCCCCAGCATAAACAATGTAACCGATGCTTCAGTAAAGAGAGCCAAAGAACAAGCCGCTTAAGGAAAACAATGAGAGGCTCTCACCAAAACATCTATACCATGGCACCTCGCAAGAGGAGTAGCTGTCACCATCTTCAGAATGCACACAATTCATCATCTTCCTACAAAACATCTGCACCGAATAGAGATCACATACACTAATATATATTTATATTGCGTTAAATAAATGAAAATAAACTCTTACAAATTTCACCTTAGATATTATTTTTTATGATTTTAGGTCCAATATTTAGTAACATTTACTAAAAATGTGTAATAAAAATGAAAAATTTTATGTATTTCGACAGGGGCCCGGGTACCCCTCAGCTTCCCTCTATATACGCCACTGCTAACTAACTAATCGATATTGGAAACCTAGAACCAAATTCTATATAATATTATATATTTGTTCGTTCCTTTTAATGAGGACAAAGTTATTAATTAGTTCATTTAATTTTCAGTTTGTGTATAGCTTCGTTTTGTGTTTGTTTTGGAGAGTGTTAGTTGTATATTAAGAGAGTGGTTTAGTTGGTAGAGGATTTGACTTCTAACCTAACTGTAATGATTTCTGTCCTGGAGAGCCCCAAAGAAGTTCGGGCACACTTTTAGCCCCCAAGTCGACTTAGCCACATTAACGTCCTTGACATTATTGATTAATGCAAGGTAGCTTCTATCCTATTTCTCCTAACCCTTTTATACGAC
Organism: Prosapia bicincta; assembly: GCA_036971475.1. NCBI lineage: Eukaryota > Metazoa > Arthropoda > Insecta > Hemiptera > Cercopidae > Prosapia > Prosapia bicincta. The sequence continues at coordinate 382,962,400 of JBAIZL010000001.1, forward strand.
ATAATAGGAATCGTTATTGTTGTAAGAAAGAGAAGGTGGGAAGAGGACGAAACTCTTGGATAAGAATTTTACGAGAATGGTAGCAACAACCGATTGTTCAAGTAAACTGCCTCGAAAATACATTTAGTTCTGTTCAACAGCAACTTTAGAACCTAAAGAAGTTGTGTATGTCTGTTTGGTGGTGAAGTATTGTTTCAACTGATAAAGCGCAAACGTCCTCCTCAAATCGTACAACGCACGAGGACTTGCAAAATGTTATGGTATCGCGATACGGTGCGGCAGACCTGTACGGATCCATGAAAATATTACTGCAAAATGTTATGGTATCGCGAAACGGTGTGGCAGACCTGTACGGATCCATGAAAATATTACAGCAAAATGTTATGGTATCGCGATACGCTGCGGCAGACCTGTATGGATCCATGAAAATATTACTGCAAAATCTTATGGTATCGCGATACGGTAAGGCAGACATGTACGGATCCATGAAAATATTACTGCAAAATGTTATGGTATAGCGATACGGTGCGGCAGACCTGTACGGATCCATGAAAATATTACTGCAAAATGTTATGGTATCGCGATACGGTGCGGCAGACCTATACGGATCGATGAAAATATTACTGCAAAATGTTATGGTATCGCGATACTGTGCGGCTGAGGTGTACGCCTACATGAAGGTATTACTGCAAAATGTTATGGTATCGCAATACGGTGCGGCAGACCTGTATGGATCCATGAAAATATTACTGCAAAATCTTATGGTATCGCGATACGGTGCGGCTGAGGTGTACGCCTACATGAAGGTATTACTGCAAAATGTTATGGTATCGCGATACGGTGCGGCAGACCTATACGGATCCATGAAAATATTACTGCAAAATGTTATGGTATCGCGATACTGTGCGGCTGAGGTGTACGCCTACATGAAGGTATTACTGCAAAATGTTATGGTATCGCGATACGGTGCGGCAGACCTGTATGGATCCATGAAAATATTACTGCAAAATGTTATGGTATTGCGATACGGTGCGGCAGACCTGTATGGATCCATGAAAATATTACTGCAAAATGTTATGTTATCACGATACGGTGCGGCAGACCTGTATGGATCCATGAAAATATTACTGCAAAATGTTATGGTATCGCGATACGGTGCGGCAGACCTGTATGGATCCATAAAAATGTTACTGCAAAATGTTATGGTATTGCGATACGGTGCGGCAGACCTGTATGGATCCATGAAAATATTACTGCAAAATGTTATGGTATCAGGATACGGTGCGGCAGACCTGTATGCATCCATGAAAATATTACTGCAAAATGTTATGGTATCGCGATACGGTGCGGCAGACCTATACGGATTGATGAAAATATTACTGCAAAATGTTATGGTATCGCGATACTGTGCGGCTGAGGTGTACGCCTACATGAAGGTATTACTGCAAAATGTTATGGTATCGCGATACGGTGCGGCAGACCTGTACGGATCCATGAAAATATTACTGCAAAATGTTATGGTATCGCGATACGGTGCGGCAGACCTGTACGGATCCATGAAAATATTACTGCAAAATGTTATGGTATCGCGATACGGTGCGGCAGACCTGTATGCATCCATGAAAATATTACTGCAAAATGTTATGGTATCGCGATACGGTGCGGCAGACCTGTACGGATCCATGAAAATATTACTGCAAAATGTTATGGTATCGCGATACGGTGCGGCAGACCTGTACGGATCCATGAAAATATTACTGCAAAATGTTATGGTATCACGATACGGCGCGTCAAAGAGGATAAACTGACCCATGCAGATATTATTGCAAACGTTATCAAATCGCGATACGGTATGGTAGAGACGTACCGGATCAGTGCGGTTATTACTACAAATGTTATCGTATCGTGGTATGATGCAGCAGCGTCGTGTCGGACGCAGGCAGTTACTATTGCAAAATCTTATCGTATTGAGATATAGTGCGGTAAAGTCATATCGGATCCATGCAATTATTATTGCAAAATGTTATTGAATTCCGTTACGGTGTCGCAAAGGCGTATGGGATGCGTGCAGTTATTAGTTTTATTACACGGCTCAACTGTAATGCAAAATAAACGTAAAATAGGCGTGTTTACGATTGAGTAGACAAAGGCGTCTAAATCGAATCGATTGTTGAAAGATAATTAACATGCAAAGAACGCGGCTTTAAAATAAACAGCGTTCAAGGATTCCGAGATGAATAGCACACGACTCAAGGCCGAATTTGAAAAGATCTTGCGCAATCCAAAGAAACTATGGGCATTAGGAGTACGTATTGTAGGTATTACCGTACTGACGCTGCAGAATCGCATTTCCACCCTTCTCTTACGATGAGCATACAGGCTTTTCCAACACCACGTCTTTCGCCATCTGAAAACTGGCGTTTCCTTCAGTCCTAGATTCCGTTAACAGTTTCTTCCAGTGTGTCCTTAAGACTTAAGGGCTAGGTAATCGTGATGAAGACAAAAGAAGCAAGCTAACAGTCAGAGATGTGTAAATAACGTGTTTGGTATATATAACAACAAAAAAAATAATACTGGGGTGTGTTTAATTAAAAGGGTAACAACCGATCCCCAAATCTGTATAATCCCAAAGTTTATTCCAGCAAATCAGCGTCTCTAACTAGCCCTTCTGTATGCTTTCATATTTGGTACAATTCATTTTTCAAGCTAAATATTATAAAATTCCCCCTCTTCCAAGACATAGGCAACATTGTAGTTAGGTTTTTGTAGCTGTAAGGCAATCAGCCGGTATGATGATTATCGCCCATGAATGATAGGAAACAATTGTGGAGATAGGTAGGATAAGCCATAAAAACTCTTGGTACAGATCCTAGATGGGACAGAGTAGATTAACTGAAGGAAAACTACTCTTCATTGTGCTAATAAGAAGGGTCTGAAGGGGAACTACTCTTTAATGGGGTCATAAGGAGAGTCTGGAGGGGAACTGCTCTTTAATGGGGTCATAAGGAGGGTCTGAAGGGAAACTACTATTTTTTTCACGGAGAAGGGTAAGAAGATAGGTGGAATTATGAAGAAATAAGGACGTAATGATCCTCTGCTATTTGGAATAGGGGAAAGTTGTGGCATCGCCTAGGCAAGATGTCTGCGACGTTATCTAACCTGTGGTGAACAGAGGTCTCTATCCGCTTCCCAGGTGTAAACTTCGCAATTATCTTGAACAACAGCTTAGGTTACTGATTAGAGAAGTATTTGAAATTAAAAAATGTAAATAGCTTCTACTAATACACCCAATGTTTTACAAAAAATATTTTAGTTGAACAAATTAATAAGATATTGTGTTAAAAATTGCATGCAATATAATTATACCTGATAATTTACAACAAATAGGTACCCAAACACAAGAAATATACAACTCACAATTATAAAACTTTAATTTCACAAACACTTTTAAAATTAATATAGTTTATGTTTCATTTCTTTAATTATGGTCGCATCACTGATGATGACGACATAAGTCATTGAAACGCGTATAAAATTAAAGTTTTATAATTGTGAGTTGTGTATATATATCTTGTGTTTATAACCAACTCACAAGCCAGCTTGAATACTGTTTATAAATATGTACTTGTTTATTAAATTTGTAAAATTTACTTGTGATATTTACATAACTACTAAGTGGAGACGAAATAACTGTTAGCAATAACCGCTGTGTTTGAATTTCGGAAACATTCGGAATAATTCGTTTACCTTGCGGAACTCTTTGCCTTGTATGACGTCATTTTTAGAATTTTAATTCAATCAGGAAGAATGCGAGATGCGCTTGAAGAAGTTTGTGCTTTAAAAAAATAATTAAAAAAAATCTTCGGGTTGTTGAAAATTATGAAAACACCAATAGAAAATAAGTTATTTAAATTTAAAGATTAGACAATCAAATGAATAATTTATAGTGAAAGCCGATTCAGACAGAGGATTTACACAGCTCTTAACGTATACCGTGCCCCTCCACAGTGAGCACTATTTACCGTCGGAATTATCTTACTCGTACAATTGGAGCGCAGTGCGTTGAAACAAATTGAAACTACTCTAGTTGTATAATGAATACAAATACTCTCAACACGGCGTTATGTCGCTTACGGTAGCGCTGTCTTGTACCGCAGTCTGTAGCCTTACAAATTTATCTACCCATGCTTAGTTTGTTCCCCGATGTTTATCGTAATCAAGCTTTAGTAGTTTGCACCGAATCGAATCGACTAGTCCGATTAGCTCTAACGCACTCTAGTGCAATGAATGTCGCTGAAGGATTTAATAAATTAAAACCATTCACTACAAACACAGCCAATCGGACAAATTGCACAGTTTTGAAACATTAACAGCCCACACGTGCGTAAAGCGCTTCACGTGGCCGTCAAAGTATAATCGAAACGAGTAAAGTCGATCACGCATGCGCCGAGGTTTAGGTGTCGAGTTATGTCGAATGGCATCCCGCGCAGGTCACGGGTCGAGTATTGTCTGCAGACCTTCCTTCGGATGTGCCAGAACAAAGACTTCTTCAAATCATGTACAATTGCGTTTAATGTTAATGATTCACCCTTTGTTCCCGGCCGAGACATTTGTTTCTTCTATTAGCTTACACTCTCCTTATATCTTGTAAAAATATTCAATAGTTATAAAAATACGTTGTTGTTCATTCAATCAAGTTCAAATACATTTCTGTTAACCTATAGTGGATGACAATTGATGTTAATACGGTTCTTTCAAATATTTATTAACACATTTGGGGGGGATCTAGGTCGCATTTTCATGTTCTGAGCCAACTTTCCCATAGCTAGAAATGTACTTCTCAAAGATGTATTTATATTTTTCTTTTCCCCCCATTTGGTTGTCGTCGAAACCTCCATTGCACAACCTTGAATTGTTGCCATGGCTACCTCACAATATCATAAATAGTGCTCTAGGATTAAAAATGATTGAAAAGAATAAAATAAACAAACTAGATTAAAGGTATCGAACCTTGCTTCACAAACGGACTAGAAAAGCGAAAAGAAACTACAACACAATGCAAACGACGAAAAAAAAGAAAGAGTGTAAATAGTAACAAACAAAACCGTACATAGAAAGAAAAATGGGAAATTGCATGGAAATTCGCTTTCTATTTTGCCACTAAGTCCTTAATATTGTTATTTCGACATATATGTATATACATCTATATATTAATTGTATTTATAAAAAAAGAAACTAAAATACTAATTTTCATTGTGACTTAATTAGGATTGTCTTTAAAATAATAAAGGTTATATTATTACTTGTTTATGCGTAAAACGTGCGGATTAATAACAATAATAACATTATAAGACAATGTATTCCGTTTTAAGAAACTAACAATTACAATGAGAAAACATTATAATGAAATTTTACTGTTAAAAATACGTAGGACCTACGGGTGATTTTTAGCTTTGTTTGTGAGATCATTGCAGTATATAACGCAAATCATTTCTGTTAGCAGAAATGAACTTACACAGCCTAATAATAACACTTTTAATTCCATCTTACGTGTTTTCGTCAGTAATATTGTCATCATCACACAAAAAATATCTGTCGTCTAATTGGCAGAAACAATTGAAAACTTTAATGAAAAATGTAGTTTATAGGTTAAAAATATTCAAAACCTTTCTGATTAACAATGGTGCTTTATTAATTAAACTTGTCTCTTTAAAAGTGACAAAACGGATAAAGAAATTTTCACTTAAAAATTTGCAGTAAAATATAATTATCAAAATATTGAGTTCATTCTAGTAAAATTTATTGAAACATAAATTAATATTTTTACTAACTGATAAACATAATCTTAACTTAATAATGTAGGTTACAATGCACGCACTAAAAACCTACAATATAAAACTCCCCTACGAGGAATAAAACTGTTGTACGAAACATACGGAATTATTTACTACCACTAACTTTAATCAAAAACAAGATATTTCAGAACATAAAGGAAATTACATATGAATATTATTTAAACATAATATCAAAATATTCTCTAATTAAAAATGAAAAACAGCTGGCAGTGTTAACCGATTGCGTTATACGACCGTGTTTGCTGTTCGGAAATCTTCGGGAAATCTGTTCTTCGGTGAATCTGTTTCTACAACGCGAAATAAATGATTTTCTTTATTTTAAAAAAAGAATCAGACGCTATTCAACACTCTTGTAGATTTTATCAATAACTACGACAACATTGTCGTCGAAAAGCGTAAGACTGCGTTTAAACTTTTTATTGTAAGCTGTAAAGTTTATTAATTTGAATTCTATACCAAACATTTATAGCTAGTTACAGAAATATTTTTGTATTTTGTGCCAAATACCTTTTGCAGTGAATTTGACGTACATACAAAAATGTAAGTCACGTGGTGTGACCATCATCTGAAACAGCCTTAAACCACCCGTTAGCAGTGTACATCGAAGGCCCTGAAAAAGAAGATAAACGCAAATTAAATCCATATCCGGTGGATGGTAACTTCTAGAGCGGTAAATACTGTTTGCCTTTCCGAAACATAGTTTTAAAAATAATATATATAATCTGCTAAATTAAAGTGCTATTATACTATTAAATTAAAGTGCTCGTATATTTGTTTAGAAGTAAGAAGTACATTTCTCAAATGTTAAAACATGTTTTCTAACCTATAGGCGACCTTTTTAATTACAAATAAATAGAAGTAAATACATAAATAAAATTATTAAACCCAATTTTCTATGAAAAACCATTATAGAATTATATATATATTAACAAAAAAATTTAAATGTAGTCTAACAAACCTTATCAAAAATTAAATTTACAAAAGTAAACAATTTTCTTATCTCATTTAACGCTTTGATTATTATTATATTATTAAATATTATATATTGTATCTTAGTGAATGAAATTGGTGACCAAAACAATATTTTTTTTCAAAAATGAGAAATTGCTTGCAGCATTCAAACCTATTTTGTAGATTATGGAAAAGATTGATTTGTACTTTCAAATTAACGATTTCCCGAACTTATAATTTAAGTAAATCTTTTGAGACAAATCGAGTTCGATCGCTCTAGGATGTCTCATATCTTCGGCAAGTCTTCAGTTTGCTGAGTTCGAACGTAGACATTTCGCCGATTGTTAATAGCAATTAAATCCTGGAAAACAACTTGGTTCATGTTGTAGCTTGTTGTAAACACGTTGGGGAACATCACCATTGAAGCTAGCCAGTGCCATTTTTCCCATTCGCTGGCGTTCCTTCTCTCACCCTACAAAAGTAAGCTCAGCAAACCAGGCCGTTGGAAATAGAAAGGCAATTTAGTGTTCCGACACGGGTTCATAGCATTTATAATAAATTCCGCTTTAAATAATCATAGTATTAGTTCATATTAAAAAAGCACAAATCCTTTAATGTCAAAACAGTAGTTTTATTCCTTAAACAAATACCATTGTGACGACCATCAGCGTCAACAAAATATTTCCCTTAAACATTACTCAACAATTCCCTTTTGTCGATTCTCACTCGATTATCCCAATACTTTGCAATATCTATAAATAATCCATACACCAAATTAAGCTTTATTGAACGGTATAGAAAATAACACCTATTTACAGACTTACAAAGCCCAGCTTTATAATTAATTTAACAAAATAATAATAAACGAAATTACAATATTATTATTTGTCTATATTAGGATCGTTTATTTCAATTATTATATTCATAATAAACGAAATGTTAATATTATCCAGTAACGTGCCCGGAAATTAACGTAAGGCAGAAGTAACATAGTCACCAATGAAGTTTTTGTGGGGGGGGCGTCATTCAAAGGTGACTGAAAGCTAATTCAACCCAAACTAAATTTTGAAAATTAAATGTCATTTTACGCCATTTCAAATTTAAAGAGTACTTACTCAATGTACAAGAAATATAAGTACGGGTACATTGACACGTGGATAGTAAGTGCGTCATGTAGTAAGTGCATCAGGTTAAACGTTTACAAGAAATATAAGTACGGGTACATTGACACGTGGATAGTAAGTGCGTCATGTAGTAAGTGCATCAGGTTAAACGTTCACAAGAAATATAAGTACGGGTACATTGACACGTGGATAGTAAGTGCGTCATGTAGTAAGTGCATCAGGTTAAACGTTTACAAGAAATAACAAGGTCTTTACATTGTATTTTCACAAATTACGATTCTACGAGAAATATTGAGCCTAAGGTACTTTTCCTAAAGTTCGTTAGAACTTTTACCTTCGGTTACAGCGATCCTGTCATTGATAATACTCATTCTAAGTCCATTTAGGTGCGTTTTGTAAATTTTATTTCTCAAATACGTGGTCAAAGCAAAAACGGAGTTGCACAATGAAGTCTTTTACGGACATTCTGCATTCTACTTACCAACAGCTCCAAGGTTCCTGACAACTGTGTTGAGTACTAATTATCTGGAATAATCTGTGGTTAAATTAGTCAAGAACCTCTAACCACAAATATTTTAAGTTTAACCATGAAGAATCTTTGTGGTTAGAGGTTTTTGAGTATTATTTAACTATCTTAAGTCATGATTTTTAAAATTCCTTAAGAGTATTTCAAGTTTTAAAAAACTATAAAATTTATAGTGTTTTATTTTAGTTCTAAAAAGATTAAAAAGAAACCTTATAACCCTTCTGAGGGAGGGTCAACCCCTTGCTTTTTCCTTGATGTTACCTTTTAATTAAACATGATTTCAACGAGAACGTGTTTCTAGTTTCATGACTATATAGCAAACGCATGGAAAGCACTTTTCACATTATGTTAATAACTAAAATACTGTAGTCTAATAATTAAAATATCAGGAAACCTATCTACGACAGGATAACACTTTGATTGTGTCTGGAATTTTAAATATTATGTAAATAAATCACGTATAACATGGATTATGTGGCAAAAGAATTTTTAAGCTACTCTTTATTTTAATCCTATAGAAAGGCACATACAGCACCCTGTGCATAAAAACGGAGGTTCTTAAGTCGATACCAACATAATCAAAAGTTTGCCTCTATGACATGGATTGTCATGGCAGAGGCCGGTCTAACTCGGAATTGATGTATTTGCATACATTGGCCTTTGCTTGAGTCCAATGTATTCCTGAAAATATGAACTTCTTAAAAATTTTCGAAAACTTGATAATCAAGATTTTTCTAAAAAATCCCAGATTATAGGATTACTAAAGTTAGCGCCCAATATACCAAATTTGGTGAAAACTTTTAAAGTAGCATTAGATGTTTAAAGATGTTCGAAATTTTGATAATGATTTTTCAGAAAATTTTCACTTACCGCATTGGATTACAGACATTAACTACCCCATATATACCTATTATTGTAAAATCCCTTGGGGTAGTTTCCAAAGTAAAAAAAAATTCAAAAACTTGATGACGATTTTTCAGAATATTTTCACTTAGCTCGTTGGAATAGTGAGGCTAAAACCTCCCTATATACGAATTTTAATGAAAATCCCTAGAGAAATTTCTGAGAAAAAAATTAGAAATACATATATATACAATTTTTCAAAATCTGATTATGACAATTGTTTAACAAATTTTGACTTATCTCATTGGATTCCTGAGGTTAAAAACCCACTATATGCCAATTTTGGTGAAAATCCATAAGAGTATTTTCCGACAAAAAATTTACAAATACATATTTATATATACAATTTTTCGATATCTGATGTAGGTTTTTTATCAAATTTTGACTTAACTCATTAGACTCGTGAGGTTAAAAACCACCTATATACCAATTTTGGTGTAAATCGTTAGAGTATTTCCCGAGAACAAATTTACAAATATTTTGGTTAAAATTCTTAGAGTAGCTTAAACGAAAAAATTTACAAATGCATATAAATAATTTTTCAAAAACTGATGATGACCATTTTTCAGCAAAATTTTTAACAATTATTAGTCGTTTAAGAATATTAGATATACAATTATTAGTAAGAGCAATCGTCGTGTTTCCGCCTTTGACGTACGTAATCCGTATCACGATGCCCATGAATATCCACACCTAATGCCTCTTCTACGGTACCTAATAATAACCAACAAAGCTTCAAACCACCAGCTTTTTTCCTGCTGAACAACGTACTGTAATACCATAGCTCCACAGATAACCCTCAGCCTTGATGATGACTCCGAATTCCGTAGTGATTCTACCGTGCTGATAGGTACAGACCAACTCAAATTAAAAGCCTCCCTTGGTACTACACGAATATTTCTAGCATTATTGCATTTCAGAATTAGCTGCAACTTTCTTAGTAAAAAGGAACTGCACCTCTTGGGAGGCCCGTACTCCAAAGCCCCAGTTATGGTTTACGGACTTTCAACAGCTACCACGATAACACGTGGGTCAATGCAAGTTGACATCAAAACGCTAATGGGTCGCACGATCGTTTTTTACGAATCTTTGTCGTTGACCATATAGCTCCAGAGATGCCCCAAGCAAACGCACCCAGAGAGTGGAATTCTCCGTTCGAAAATCTCGTTTCGGCCGACCCATCATTTGACAATAATGGACCTGTCCAGATGTCTCTAAGTTGGCTCACCTCTGTTACAGTTGTTTTTGACTAACGACCAACGATCGTTAGGTCAGAATTTTCCAATGACCATGTGTAATCACTTTGAATTCTTGCTCATGGGGCCGATCAAAGTTTTGTTAGTAAATCATTGATAGCAAATATTAGTTAAAAGGTAATTCAATTAATATACTTCCATCGACAATCAGTTACAACAATAAACATTTACCAGAATCCATAGAAACGTCTAATTCTATTGTTGTATTCGATTTAACATTTGTTGTGAATAGCCCTCTGCGGAGCCAACATCGGTTAGTTTTATTTAATCGGTGCGGGCCGTCTAAGTAAGTCGTGAGTAATCCTCCCTTAGGGAGCCGACACGGGTAGGCGCGGTGACTCCTACTGTAACCTGATTGGGGTTGGTCTGGGGATCCTTCAGTTATACGTTCGAGGCTGAAGTTATTCATTCTGGATTATGATTCTACCATAGAATACTTTTCTTTTTCTTTGGTACAATCATTATACATGATGAATCCTTGAACCTTCCTCGTCTCACTGCTGCACTCCTGCTCAGTGCCATTCAGTTTATAGTTGGAGTCTCCCAAAAAAGCATCAATGTAGACATGTGTTGTAATAAACAAAATAAAATTAAAAAACTGCATAATATATTTCATTATGTAAATTAATTACAGATAATACAATTTATATTCAAGGCAATCTTAGAATGACCATAAATGACAGAAACTGTCCAACTATAAGTTTTATATTTACTGAAGTTTTATATCAGGATACCTATCTATGATCGGATCATATTCGATCATACGAAATTTTAAACATGTTTCGCGTACGACCTGTGTTAGGTCTATCATTTGGAAAAAGAATTTTAAAGCTACTTCTTTTAATTCTAGTGAATGGCACATATTTCATTCCCTGTGCATTAAAATGGAATTTCTTAAATCGATATCAACATAATCAAAAATTTGCCTCTGTGACTTATAGATTGTCATTACAAATGCCAGTCTAAGTGGGAATTGATTTATTTGCCAAGTTGACTCTTGCTTGAGTAAAATGTTATTCTGGAAATATGAACTTCTTAAACATTTTCGAAAACTTGATGTCGATTTTTCAGAAAAACTTCACTTATTAGCCCATTAGATTCCTGAATTTAAAAACCTCCTATATACCAATTTTATTAATATCATTGGAGTAGTGTCCGATAAAAAATTTACAAACATATATATATATATATATATATATATATATATATATATATATATATTTATTTATATAATCGAAAACTGATGATGAGGATTTTTCAAAAAAATTTTACTTAGCTCTTTGGATTCCTGAGGTTAAAAACCCCCTATATATCAATTTTGGTGAAAATCCTTAAGGTAATTTTCAAGAAACAATTTACACATATACAATTATTAGTCGTTTAAAAATATTAGATACTGTAATAAATATAATAATTTAAAGGTAACCTCAAAATAACCTTTAAATGAAGAAGAAAAAAGGTTTGCGATACTCTTTACAGTTTATAGTTACAAAATGTTTAGTTAACGTAGATTTTTTTTTAAAGAACAAAAAGCGTCTACCAAGAAGACGTTTCTGCATGGTTGCACAGGGGCAAGGGGCCGTATTTAAAGCTTTCATCAATTTACTCTCAGGCTAGTAAACATTATTTATTTTTCAAAAACCAAATTTAATCTTACTGGTTACTTTGTAGGCATATTCCAATGCACTATAACATAGTGTCCTATTTTATAAGAAGACGTGGTTTTAAAAAGGTTCTGTTCGTATTACGAAGTGCTTGTTTTTGTCTATTTTCAAAATTTTAAATTTTCGGGTCATCGCCAATAAGTATTTTAAAATTTCCCCGTGCCCTTGACGACTTTCTCCACCGACAGGTAAAATTCGTTTGACCAATATCGATTACGCGTAGAAAATAAATAATTATCTTGCGGACACCTGGGGTTTAATATTCACCATCCTTTGGTTTTATGGCAGATTATTCTTGCACAACTTTTAACCAAAACGTTTCATAGGAATAAATTTATGTAATATTTTTACCAATAAATAAACACTTGATAACAATATTTCGGTAAAATGTTACAATTTTAAAACGCAAAGAAACTGTTTATGTAAGACTTTAAAAAAAATCTTGATATTATATAGATTTTCGTTACTGAAAACTTTTCTTTGTTTTAATAGACAAACCGATATATATATATATATATATATATATATATATATATATATATATATATATATATATATATATATTCTTACAAACGCAATTGAGCGTTTGTTAGAATTATGCAATAATAGCGAGTAGAGATTGCGAGGGTTGAGATGGGTCACTTGAGTCGTGGGGGAAAACCCAGCCTTCAGGCGGTCTTACGTCATTAACCCTTTTAACCCTTTCAACCCTTTAGCCTTCAGGCGGTCTTACGTCATTAACCCTTTTAATCCTATTAACCCTTTTAACCCTTTCAACCCTTTCAACCCTTTAGCCTTCAGGCGGTCTTACGTCATTAACCCTTTTAATCCTTTTAGTTAACCCTTTCAAGACTGGTGCCGTCGATTCTGAAAAAAATCTTTTTACCTGAGTCGTATTCGAACCCCGTATGTTTGTGTTTAGAACCATCAACGCTAACCTCTCGGCTAACTTGTCCAAACAATAGAGACGCTTTTATTTGTGCTATATGACCAGTATTGTCGTTAGTCTTCTTGCATGATAGGATGTCATTGATCCTTTCTCAAGAGTTGAAAGGGTTGAAAGGGTTAAAACGGTTAAAACGGTTAAAAGGGTTAAAAGGGTTAAAAGGGTTAAAAGGGTTAAAACGGTTAAAAGGGTTAAAAGGGTTAAAAAGGGTTAAAAGGGTTAAAAGGGTTGAAATGGTTAAAAGGGTTAAAAGGGTTAAAAGGGTTGAAAGGGTTAAAAGGGTTAAAAGGATTAAAAGGGTTGAAAGGGGTTAAAAGGGGTTAAAAGGGTTAAAAAGGGTTAAAAGGGTTAAAACGGTTAAAAGGGTGAAAAGGGTTAAAAAGGGTTAAAAAGGGTTAAAAGGGTTGAAATGGTTAAAAGGGTTAAAAGGGTTGAAAGGGTTAAAAGGGTTAAAAGGGTTGAACGGTTTAAACGAAAGGGTTGAAAGGGTTGAAAGGGTTAAAAGGGTTAAAAGGGTTTGAAGTCCAAGTTGACCTGATGTCAAAAATCGTCGTATTCGTACCTTCTGCGCCCCGTCTTGAGGAAATAATGTCTTTAGGCGTAATCAACATGCTAGTACTGTATGAACTTGTTTACTTCCAAGCTTAATTGTTTTCTTTATTATTTATAATTCTTATAAATCAAATGAATATAAATAGAATATTGGAGTTTTATTATTTTATTTTTCTAAAACAAGACGTTTGATCTTATCTCTTATTTATAAAGACTTGTCCTCTGTGTTTTTCTAGGGTTGGAACTGGCATTGCCCACATTACAAGTCTTGTTTTTTTTTAAAATTTTTTTTGATTTTTCATGAAATTGACTATATTATTTTTAATTCACCTACTAATCATTAAGCGTTATCGAAAAAATATTATCATTATTGCTATCAAGTTAACAAATAGTCATTGAACAACCTTCTATTCTATTTGTAATCTTCAAGGACTTTGAATAAAATATACCATCAAAGAATTAATAATCTTTATTGAAAATAAGTTTATTTTATATTTAAATCATAACCATAAAAATAGAGATTTCTTGTGATAATAACATAATCCTTTAATCAGAACTTTTTATTTTTATGAAATACATCTTGTTTATTATATTTTAGCTTATTGTAATATCTTTTATTATAACAAAATTCTTTAATCAGAAAGTAGAGATTTCTTGTCAAAATAGCTTAATTGAGTACATAGATCAAGAAATATAAATTCTAATACTACTTAAGATTCGTTTTCTACACACACTACAATCTTGTAATTCCAATGAACACTCAGTACACGAAAATATATGTCCACAAGGTAAACTAGCGATTTCCATTTCATTCGTACAACATATCTTGCATAAAAATGGATCTTCTTCTTTTTCTTCTATTGGTTTGGTTTTAACTGCATTCAACACAGCTGTTGCATATTTACATGAACTAAAATGCAAAACGTGCTCTTTAATTGGGTCATCGTTATGTGACCATTCTTTAAGTCCACCAGCACATACAAAACATATGGTTTTATCGTCTTTTCCAGTATAAAAAAACCCAGCTTCACTCAAACGTATAGGATTTATATTTTCGTTAGATATTCCCTCCCATGTGGTATAGGTCTTTAACCGCTCATTGTATAGTGAATAAGCATTAAAAACAGTTTTTTCAATAGAAAGAGAATCTGTCCAAAAAAATGTTCCTACCATATTGAAGTACTACAAGTAAATGACATCGTAATATCTTATCTCTTATTTATAAAGACTTTTCCTCTGTGTTTTTCCAGGGTTGGAACTGGCATTGCCCACATTACAAGTCTTGTTTTTTTAAAAATTTTTTTTGATTTTTCATGAAATTGACTATATTTTAAACTAATTTTAAGATTTTTTAACGTAACACTCTCCTTCAGATATTTTATTTTTTATATTAAAAAAATTACTAACTTTAAAGATTTGTATTTTTGATTTGTCGAAATCTGTATTAACAATTTTCAAAACATTTAAAGTGATTTTACAAAGATTTTATAAATTCTTTTAATATTTACAAAGACAGACAAAAGCAATATTTCAGCTTCTCAGTGATTTATTTGTTGTAACTACAAGTAAATGACATAGTAATATCTTATCTCTTATTTATAAAGACTTGTCCTCTGTGTTTTTACAGGGTTGGAACTGGCATTGCCCACATTACAAGTCTTGTTTTTTTTTTTAAAATTTTTTTTGATTTTTCATGAAATTGACTATATTTTAAACTAATTTTTAAGATTTTTTAACGTAACACTCTCCTTCAGATATTTTATTTTTTATATTAAAAAAATTACTAACTTTAAAGATTTGAATTTTTGATTTGTCGAAATCTGTATTAACAATTTTCAAAACATTTAAAGTGATTTTACAAAGATTCAATTAAAGTTTTGATTGACATTTCTCGATGTTTTTAATGATTACATGGGCGTCATTTGTGTTAGTGACATTCAAAATTATTTTTACATTAACACTGAAACTTTCTAATTTTGAATGTTTACAAGAGTTTCCTCCGTGCCAGTGACATTCAAAACTATTTTTACATAAATACTGAAACTTTAAAATTTTGAATGTTTACAAGAGCTTCCTCCGTGCCAGTGACATTCAAAACGATTTTAAATTAATACTGTGACACTTTAAAATATTACAAATAGACACTTTTTAAATTTCAAATGTTAATAAAAGATAACTTCATGTCACAAACATCCTCTCAATGCAATATTCATTGATAAAGAAACGTCCATCAAAATTCTAATGACTTATGTGTTTTTTATTCTTTTATATAATTTTTACTAAATATTTACAATAGAACAAGACTTGTAAGAAAAAAAATAAACTTCGAAGCTAATAAAAATAATATTTATTAAAACATTAATTATAAATTAATTATTTACCAATGCTTTGCTAGTGCATATTTTTCAATGTAATACATTTTCAGAACTTGATACACAAATAGCAAGAATTAAAGAAGTTTTTTTATCTTTTACCTAATTTTTTAAACATTTTAACGTCTTGCAAAATAATTAGATACTCTTAAAATAATTTATTGTATTTAACTATATTTTTTAAACAGTGCTACTTCCTCATACAATTTATCAGCTTCGGAAAGAGTACTTGATATTAATTCATCTGTGTTCATACAGTCAATGATGTAAGATATTAGTTCAGGTTCATTATAAAATAGTTCCATGATTCTTCGTGTTATCAAAGGAATAGTATTTATGAGTAAGGTCCATTCGTTGATATTGAGAGTAGCAGTATTATGCCCGTCATACAAACTGATATAATTTTTTCCAAAACATTTTTTTAGCGTAATGTTACCTTTCATCATTGAAAACTTACGCTGTTTTCCATCAACTACTACTTGAGGAATTTGAGTCAGAAATTCGTTAAATTCCATATAAGACAAAAAAATATGTTTTTTCTTATTCGTTTGTATAAGCACACCAAGAGCATAATCTTTGTGTTTAAAAAGTCCTGTAGCAACGAACTTTGTACATTCAGCATTTAAAAAATTTATTGACTTTAGAAAAATTCCTACTGGTAAAACTGAACAAGTTGCTCGATCCACATCCATAGATTCCATGACTAAAAATGGCATCTTATCTTAACCTAATATGTGTTTTATAAACATTCACTTAATGGTTTTCTATTACGTAACCTACCGAGACTGGTTGGAACTTGTCTATATATGTTTAATTAACACTTGATGATTTTTTTTTGTTACGTAATCTTCAGAAGCTTGTTTGAACATGTCTTCATAATCAATTACCTAACGATTTTGTTTTTACATAATCTTTTTCACTGACCCTGTGAGTAATGTATAAACAATATGCGAATCATGAAGTATTAGACAATACGCTGAAGTATTTTCTGGAATATTTTGAGATGCTTCTATTTCTAATCTTACGTCCACAGGACCCGTTTTCACAGAATCGTTTTGTTTTGAACAATCAATTACAAAAAAGTTAGCTTTATTCATAAAAGTATCTAAATCTAAACAAGGAGACGATTCACGAAAGTAATAGGATTTTTGAAAACTAGTGTACATATCATAAATAACAGAAATATCTCCATGAATGTTATCGTATGGAAAATACTGTGAATTGAGATACAATTTAACGTTTGTAACTTTACAATCGTCAAATTCAGAGGCGTTCTTTTTTATCTGATTTTTTCGATTTTTTTGCAAAGCTAAAATCACATATCTGGGTTTTTCCATTTGAGAGGCTGTCTTCACTGTCCAAGATATACGGTTTGTTGTAGGAACAGACGGATATTCTATCAATTCCCATTTTCTCATTGTTATATGAATAGGAGCATCGCGTTCAATCATTTTCAGAATTTTCAATCGGATTGGATCAGCCAAGATGACGTGTGGAACTCTCCATGCTATGCTAGTTATTTTTAAATCTACGAAATCTGCATTGTCACTGTAAACTGCGTTTAAATCAGATGACGAGCGCAACAGAACAAGTTCGTGTTTTGCCCCCACCACAACCTTTCTGTAGTCTTCAAAAAATCCCATCAACATTTTTAAAGGAATCGACATGGTAAACTCTTTTGTTACTTTTGTATTACCCACTCCGATCCATCCTGCATTTATCAGTTTATTTTTTTCCAGTTCACGAATCGAAAGCATACTTTTAATGGTACTAGTTATTCCTACATTTCTTGTACGGTCCAATTCGTTAGCATTAATCTCATACCGAATGTCATCGAAAAAAAATGCCCCGGCATTGTTTACTAAACATACCTCAGTTTCTTCTCCGTTAGCTTTTTTGCCACTGACAGTGCCCTTTATGTGTAATAAACTTTCGAAAGGTACGGTAATGACATCTTGTTGATGAATCGGTATACGTATCTCATCGTTATTATTATAAGTTGATGAAGAATACGGTTTATGAGTATGATACTCCATACCGTATAGAGTATTGTCGTATTCGACACCACTGTCAATTCCCAAAAGTTCTTCCATTCTTTACGATTTTAAAACCTAAAGATCTAAGAAATTTGACGTTTTTTAATGTTAATCCTGGTAAGGATCTTGGTAGACTGATGTTTTTTACGTTTTTTAATGTTAATCCTGGTAAGGATCTTGGTAGACTGATGTTCTTTGTATTTTTACTCTTTTTAAATACTAGTCCCATTTCGTAAATGTAATCTAACTGATATAGTTTCACCACGAAAATCTATTATATCTCCGTTTTGATCTTTTAGACTAACAGTAATGTTATGAATTATTTTTACGTTGACAGGTAAATATATTACATTCGGAGGATGTTCCACGATCTTGTAACCAGGAGGAACCTGAGGAAAAAACTCGTGTAGAATATGACATTCGACACCATTTATAAACGATCCAGTTACAATATTGCACTCAACACGAATCACATTCACCTTAATGATATCAACAGGTTTGTCTGAAACATGTTTTTTATTTGATACTAAATGAGAACCAGAGAATCCTAACAGTTTACCTATAGAATGTTTTTTATCGAAATGTATTTCTTCGGAACATTTTATTTCAGCTTTCAAAGTGTTATTGTTTGGACGTAGCGAAAAGAAAATACTCGGATCCAAATTCATTAATATGTACCTCTCTATATCTTCAATTTCATATGATCCCGTTGGCAATGTGATGTATTTATCCTTACCGTAATGAAAAACGTTATTTATACCATCTACGATATTTGGAATCGAGTTGTAGGAAGCTAAGTCTATGAATCCTATCTCCCATTGTCCAGTAGAAACATCATACGGAGGAAAAAAGTCATTAGATAAAACAGATGTATTTCCTGATAACACTATACTCATGACGTCAGAAACTTTAGACACAAATGTCCACAAATGACTGAATTGATTTTCTGATATCTCTTGTAATTATAGTGTACATTAGCATTCCTACCGAAATATTTTGCTAGTTCAAGGGGTGGTCTCAAATTTCCGAAACTATCAAAGTACTCTACTGATTTACCATTTTTTTTGTAACAAACCCAATGAGTGCCAATTCCAATAACACTGTCTAAATTTACAATGCCTGATTCATTTTTCAATGCACGTAATGGTAGAGTATCTCTCATATAAACTCCTCTGAACCAAGGTATGTTTAGTACTTTTGCATATCTTTTTAATTCAATATTTGTCAATGGTCTGATAGGAATCGATTCAATTATTTCTTTTTTTTTTGTTTTTTCCTCCACGACCCTTATATGGTTTAAGGTATAATCCTTTACCCTTAAGTTTTTTTAATAGCTGTTTCAAGTCATGAGGAGTACGGTGGTTTCGACGTCGCGTACGTCTTTTACCCCCACCCAACTTTGATTTCGCTTTCATTGCTGACGAAACAGCTAGGGCCGCTGCGCGTTCGCCAAGAGATGCGTCACTGGATTTAACTCTTTTCCAAGCCTTTTCCGCTAGAACTTCGTCGGCTTTACGACGATTTTGAGAATCGGTAAATCTATTGTAGGTAATATCGTGTTCCCGGCAGGCTTCGTCTAGTGCATTTATACCTTTATCGCCACGTGCTAAACGTTTACTTAATTTTGTTCCGGGACCGCAGTAATTATAAGTGGGTAAATGTAATTCGATTGGTAATAGATCTATTGCTTTGTTCAAAACACTTGAAATCAAACCACCTCCTACAGCCTTTCGTTTACGACTGACATTAGTTTTCCATTTGAATGCCATTTTATTACTAATCAGAAACGTATAAGTGTTTGCTTTTAATACTTTTTTCTAAACTAATTTTATAATTAGAATTAATTTCTTATTTTTTTAATTTCTTCTCTCAACATCGCTATTTCAGAGTTAATTCGAATTTGAATGTCATTGTACAAGGTAGCTAACTGTGAAAAAACTACTACGTCATTTGGTTCTTTACCAGATCCCACGTGACTTATACGTTTAAATCGTCCGTCATATTCTTTTCCACTTATAAGAAGAGCATTATCTACCAAGTATTTTAAGTTAACGGCGTCTCCCTGCAATTCTGGAGCATCTATATCGCGCAAACGATGATTAGCAAAGAAAAACGTATTTCCAATTTTAACTGGAATTAACTTTTCCAGATACCCCTTCGTTACCGCATCGTCAGTATTTATAGGTTCCCCCAATCCACCCAATTGAATACCATTAGCATAGTATTGATTCTTTTCATCATTGAATATCAAACAAGCTTTCGGAATAAATGATTCGAGGTATTTTTTAGACACAGCATCGTTTCGGCCAGTAGGTTTTCCTAAACCTCCTATAGAAAAACCGTTAGTATAGTATTTGTTCTTTACATTATCGAAAGTTAAACACGTTTTCTCGAGATAACCTTTGGTCACTGCATCATCTCTGATATTAGGCTCACCCAATCCACCCAGCAAAACACCATTGGCAAAATATGAATTCTTATCGGTATTGAAAGTTAAACAACTTTTGGGGACAAAAGATTCGATATATTTTTTAGTTACTGCATCGTTCATATCTTTAGGTTCACCTAGACCGCCTAAAGAAATTTCATTAGCGTAGTATTTGTTCTTCGAACTATCGAATGTCAAACAATCCCGTTTAAGCGTTCGCATATTAACAATGTCATTTTCAGAAACAGGGTCTCCGACTTTAGGCTTAGAATAACGTCCAAACTTATCGACGCTCATTTTATTAGTGTTCTAATTTTCTTATTACCCCAACCTTTTATAATCCCCGCTTCCCTCAGCTCTTCTATAACAGACGCTATTTCGTTTCTATGACCTGTATGACCAGCTTCGTAAGAAGACAGTAAAAGTCTCAGCCTATCGCATAATTCGTTAGGATTATCCCAATAAGCGTATCCTTTACCAATCCTTTTCGGGGGAAACAGATGCTGAATAATATTTTTGTATTTATCGTTTCTAAAATCTCGATTTATAATATTTCTAAAACTGTAATTCACTTTATGAGCATGAGTTTTTTTACAAATTTTTCTATAGGCTTCTACATCTTCGTCCGTATATATTTTTCTTGGTATACGCATAAACAATAATTCATAAAGTCCTTCGGTACCGTTGTAATTTTCTCCTGCTATAATAATGTCACCATCTTCGGCAAACTGAATCTCTTTATCTCCGACCATAAGAACATTACCTTCTATTCTCGGTCCATATACATTATCTATCAGATCGGAGTCGTTAATCATTTTTGTCATGTACAAAAGTGTGAGTTGATTAGAAAAGGTTGTATTTAAAGTCTCTTTGTATTCTTCTTGTCCTTTAGGAGTAGTCATTAACTCTTTTACACTAGATGATTCTTTTAGAGGCGTTGAGTGTGATGTAATTGGCTCAAGTTTTATTTCTTCATTCTCAGGTTTAGTTTCCACTTTATCTTTCCGTAATTTCGAAATTTCCCTAATAAGGGGACTGTATTTTTTAGTCATTACTCGTTCCCTTTCCACATCACCGAATCTCATTTCACGGTATTTTCTCTTTATAGCCTCTTTCAATCTAGATATCTCAAGGATAACTTGTTCTTCGTTGGGCGTCATGTTGTATACTGATAGTGAACAAGTGAATACATTTAAAATAAATCTTTTACAAAACAATCGAATCCGATTCTGTAACGACCTTGATCTTTTTCACTGTCTTTATCTATTACCACAAAGCCGTAAATATTTTTCCATGCCTCAGCACAGATGTCTTTAAAAACAGATATTTTAATGTCAGGAGTCACGTGGTTATTATAAATATGTTTTATATTGAGGTCGTCTTGTTTAAATATAACTAAAAAGTTCGTATTATCACGAATCAATTGTTTTGGAATTTGACTGTACGATTGACCTAAATAGAAAGTATCGACATTATTGTGACGACCCATTGAAAAATATTTTCTAATATTGTCTTGTTTCTCACAAGCAATATCATCGAATATTACTACGGAATTTTGTCTTACGTCATTGGGTTCAAGTACACTTTGGTTGTCAGAGTATGAAAAGTAGCCGATTTCAGAATCTGAGAAAACCTTTTCTAAAAGTTTATACTTTGACTGATGTAATGATTTTGAAAACACATACACATTAGCAAACTTCAACCCATTGGGTTCAAACAATAAATTGAATACTACATTTGTTTTCCCGCAATTAGAAGGTCCACAAATAATACATCGAATAGTATTTGGTAAAAGTGTACTATGTCTGACGCATTTTTTTTTTGTACACTCTACATATTTATCAAAATTTGACATTGTAAAAGATTGTAGGGCCTTTTCTGTACGCATTGTGATGTAACACTAATGATATCAGTATTTGTTTCTATAATTTATACTAAATAAGTTGTTTCGTATCGATCCAACTGTTGTGTGTTTTATCAAAACCTGTCCATTTGACATAAACTTTATTACCTTTTCTCTTTAATACTTTATCGATAAGATAAACATCACCCATTTTCGCTTTACTGATTTCTTCGGTATAGAAACCTCCTTTCAAAATATTACCTCTAGAATCTTGTAACACATACGTTACAGGTATTGTAGGTTTTACAGCAAAAACAGAAAATACTTCGTTTGTCCAACTCGGATAGTACCCTTTCGCAAAAGTTGTTTTGTACTTGGAGATTCTTACTTTATCATCTACTTTAAATTTGGGTAATAGTTTCGTACCATTAACAGATATTCTTTTTAATAAATTCGTTTCATGTTTTTTCCTTACACTAACAGGTTTCATTCCTGTGGTTCTATGAACTGATGTATTGTACGATTTTACTAAACTATTCAGTATATCTATCCATACATACGATCCCCTAGCAGTAAACTCTTTCCACATTTTACTTTTCAACGTACGATTAAATCTTTCGACTATGGAAGCTTTTTTATCTGAATAAGTAGTATAGTGATTAATTTTGTATTTTTTCATTAAATTTCGAACATGAACACTGAACCATTCTTTACCTTGGTCTGTTTGAAAATAATTCATTGGATGATTTTTCAAAACACTATCTAGAGCAGAAGCCACTTCGACACCTGTTTTCGATTTTAAAGGAAGCGCAAACGCAAATTTTGTAAGACAATTAATCATAGTTAGTAAGTATTTGTATCCTCTGTTTCGTTTAGCATAAGGAATCATCTCTACCAAGTCTGCCTGATATAAATCGTGAATGCCTTTCAAGGTTACACGTCTAGTTTTGAAATGTCTTCTAGCCGGTTTATGTAATTCATTTGCAATAGCATATCTCAGATCCATTTTAGAAATGTGATTGATTTTAAAAAATACGAACTTATATAGGTTAATTTCCACATCACCCAAGAGGTATAACCTTTGATGCGTTGTCCATTATTTTATCTGGCGGACTCCCCTATAGGCATACAAACCAGATTTGTAGATTTTTGTAAACTGCAGTATTTTTAAAATGATAAGAATTTTAATTATATATTTTTTTGTTGCTATCCATTTTTAACTCATATTTGTAACGTTTATGTAAACAGCAACAATTTTTTGTTTTATTTTGCTTCTATTATTAAACATTAATGTGCTGTTATTCTGATTGTAATTTATTTTATCACAAGTTCCAATTTTATATGACATTTTATATTCATTGAGAAAGTTTTATTCCCAAGTTTGTGTCTGATATCTGTACTTTTAGCGTCAGTCATTAACTGCTGTGCTTTGTTTCGACGGTTTAGTCTTATTGCTGAATATTCGATATCTTTATCAACTATTGCTTTTGGAACTACAATTGAACATGGGAAACAAAGAGAATCGAAATTTTTTTTATAACCACGATTCCCCTTCTCGTCGAAATTGTTGAAAAATCCTGTTCTTATGTGCCCTCATTCGAGTGGAACCCTTACTCTAGTACAGGTAATCTCGAAAGTATCGGTTGAACTAAAACCAGGTTAATTACTTTGAATAATGCCTCCAAATATCTGAAATAACATATCAGAATTAATTTGAGAAGCCGGACGAAATGAAACATACCCCAGTTCTCGGTTTTTAAAATTCAAACTTGACAAAGTGAAACCGAGTTGATCTTGATCAGTCGCATTACTTTTCATTGAATCAATTATATCATTAAGTCCTTGTCTAATCCAGTCAATTTCATTGACATTAGTTGGCGGTAAATTGAATTTAAAAAGAAACCTAGTTCCATTAATACGATACCTTTTAACATACTTTTCCGTATTCGAAACAAGATATACAGCCATTTCAATAAAATAGTACACACCCAAATACAGCAAAGAAGAAATTAAAACTGAGTTTTGGTTTCACTATCTTTTATAACTTTTTCAGATTAGAATATTGTAAACAAGCCGTTAATGTTTTTTCAAATTAGGATAACAAATCGTTAATGTTATATTTGAAAAACAACTTTGGAAATTTTGAAAGATTATTAATAAACAAGTCAATTAAAATAATAATTAGGGAATTTTAAGAAGCAGTTAAAAACACATTAGGAAAGTTTGAAAGAATTTTTATTCTTGGAAAATTTAAAATGATCAAAACAAATTAATTACAACTAGAAGGATTAAATTCAACAACCAGAGAAATATTTATTCAGTTTGTGTCGTGAACTGCAGAACAGAGCATAAGCATGTCAAATCTTATTGAAAAATTCAATTTGTCAACAAGTGTAGACACAGTGTCTATTCAATCATTTACGTTAGGGGAACCATACGTGATTAAAGAAGCAAGAATAGTAGAAGCGAAATACGGTCATGCAATATTAGTAAAATTTATCAATAAGGGAGAAACTGTTCATGCCTATCTACCAAAACGTTATACTACTTTATTTTCAAATGATCAAGATTTAGAAGCTATTATAGGAAAGAAGCTTTTTGTTAAATCTAAAAAAGAACGAACAGTTGATTTGAAAATAACAGAATAAGTTTTTTCGAAGAGCGAAGAGGAGCTTTTTCTGAACACTAATACAGTGAGTATTTTTATTGATTAACTTTAGTAGAATACAATTATTATTACTTACTTGGTATTTTAATTGAAAAGAAGTTTTCTATCAATAATAAATTTATGAAAGTTCAGAATCACGTATTTTGTAAATAATAGACGTTTCTAATATTCTATTTATAAAGTTTAATTTCTTTAATTAAAAAATAAATATAATATATATTCTAATTGAATGATTAAGACTTTGGAGATGTCTTAAAGTGAATAAAGTGGAAACTGAAGTTTATTATATTGATTTGTTATATTATTTTAAATTGTTATTTTTCTCCTTGTTCCATTGAAATAAATAAAATGTAAACAAAATGAAAGTTCTTTCTTTCATTTTAAAAATAATATCGTAAATTTGATTCACATAATGTGTTGAGTTATTTGTATCAATTTACCATAAATAAATATATAATACATAATTGAATTAATAAACGTCAAGTTGAAATACTTTATGTTATCAAAATACGAATTTGCTCCATAAAGATGTTTACCTCTATCAGTTGGATATGATTTAAGAACTGCATATACAAGTGAACTTTATGAAATAAAACGTTTAGATGTAACAGAGAGAAATTTAAAAGGTTTTGGATCAAGTGAAATAAACTGATTTACTAAATTGAACATTCTGTATTATGTGTTTAGAAAAATAAATAAAATTAAAAACAATTTAATAAAAGGTATTACAATAAGCTAAAATATAATAAACAAGATGTATTTCATAAAAAAAAGAAAGTTCTGATTAAAGAATTATGTTATAATCACAAGAAATCTCTATTTTTATGGTTATGATTTAAATATAAAATAAACTTATTTTCAATAAAGATTATTAATTCTTTGATGGTATATATTATTCAAAGTCCTTGAAGATTACAAATAGAATAGAAAGTTGTTTTCCATCCTATCCTACAGATATTGTTGAAAACTTTCACTAAACATTTATCTGAAAATAGATTTATCCTAGAAATCATTTTACTCTATATACAAGTAGAAAGTAGATTTCTATTATAGATACTTTGGTTGAACATTTTTAGTATGACAATAGATTCTTATAATTTTTGAAATACAAAAATACTTAATCATAAAGATTGTTAGTTTCTATACGATATTTAAGTTAGAATTAAGATATTCTATTAAGAATAAAAAAGAGTAAATAATAGATTTGAATTTTGTTATAATAAAAGATATTAAAATAAACTAAAATAGAATAAACAAGATGTATAATGTATTTCGTAGCTTAGTACTGTAGACAGTTTAATACGCCTAAAGCCTAAGAGAAAGTAATCCTAGAGATGTATAAATACGAGTGAAGATTTATAACCGTATCACTATGTTGGCAGCTCACGAAGACATCGAAATACTTTTAGCTAACCCTAAGCTATGTACGTGTGGGAAAACCTTGGCTCATTATTACATCAGGGAAGCAATGGCTTTAATGGAGAGGCATGGTTTGGCAGAGTACGACACAACAAGACAGCACTACACGGCTTGTCCATGGTCAGTTTACACATCTTGCAATGTACCAGATACGTGTGTTTGTGTTATTTTTAAAAATCTAATCCGAAACGTGTACATGTGTTTCGAAGGAAATGATAATTTTGAGTTGAATAATGTATGTATTTAATTTTGTTTCAATAACAGAGAAATTCAAAAGATTAATAAACTGATTTACTAAATTGAACATTCTGTATTATGTGTTTGGAAAAATAAAGAAAATTAAAATTAAAAAGGTATTAATTCTTATACTCCCATCCATTACCGAAATTAACAGTATTGAAACTAATTGACTTAGTACAAACATTTATTCAGGACGAAACAGGTAGAGACCTAGCACACAAGAAAGGAAGCATAGGGTACACAAGGTACGACTTTTTTGACATCAGGTCAATTTGGTTAAGAAATGGTAGCCTCCGTGTAGATCACCAACCCTTTCATTGACTTAGTATGAAACAACAAATAGCAACTAATTATTGCAGCTTATAAATATATTTTATATAAATTTGTTACAGATTTATTTTATAATGTCAATATGCAACATTAGAAATTGCTAATATTGTGTTTAACCTATGTAGACTATATATTTTTCAATGAAAACCTGTTAACTTTAGAATTTAAACTGACAAAATTAATGTAAATGAAATGAAAATATGGTTACTGTCGCGGAATTAAAATACTTTAAAATAACAGGATTCAAGAGGAAAAGAGAGGGTGAGTATGGCTCACTGCCTTATGGCTACATTAAAAAAGCACGTAAAGCTACTTAATATTTTTTGTCATTTACACATGTTCTAGTATAGATTACTCTGCACGATTCTACTATCATTAAAATATCATAAAAAACTGTCACTGGTGTGAAATTAATTTTTCCCTAAACAAAAGCAAAAAAATTCTTGTGCTCATGTATTATCTTCATAGTAAAATCGATAGCACTACAATATGTGAATGTTTATATTTACATTATGTAAGGTAATCTGATAATAAAACATGTTAACATAGAACAACATGAAAAAAAACTGTCACTGACGTGAAATTTTTCCGTAAACAAAGGCAAAACATTAAGATAATTTTTTGCTCATGTATTATCTTGATAGTAAAATGTATGGCACTATAATATTTTTATATTTACATTATGTAAGGTAATCTGATAATAAAACATAAGTTAAACATCTCACGTTTAATACTATTGAAAGTAAAATTTATACTAACTTTCACAAAATTAATAAACACATGTTCTAGTATAGATTGCTCTGAACGATTCTACTATCATGAGAATAACATGAAAAAACTGTCACTGGTGTGAAATTTTTCCGTAAACAAAGGCAAAAAAATTCTTGTACTCACGTATTATCTTGATAGTAAAATCGATAGCACCACAAAATGTGAATGTTTATATTTAAAATATGTAAGGTAATCTGATAATAAATCATGTTAACAAACCAATAAGTTAAACATCTCACGTTTAATACTATTGAAAGTAAAATTTATACTAACTTTCACAAAATTAATAAACACAATAAAGCCTGATATGTAGACCTACTGGGGACGTCCGCTGTCTTCTTTATGCATTATATTTTTAAATGGGCAACATATGTGATATTCTGAATGTCTCTTATGAAAGTATTCAATTGAGTTAACTTAATGGTTATGTCATCAATTCTGTATGTCCTGTTATTATAACCTGTAAGCACCACAGTTGGATGATGGCTCACAAACGTATGTAGGATGCTGCCTGAACGATCCAGAGCATATTCTTTTTGCAGTAATTCCATTGTAATCCAGCTAGGACAGAAGGAAGGTAAGTTGTGAATTTTTATAAGATATCGCAGCTTGTTATATACCCTCTCCCACTGCTTCGAATTTACACCAGAATGAATACTCGTCGATGCTTCAAGTGTATTTTGAGGAAAGTAATAGTAAAATGTGTATTTTTAAGTAATTCTGACATTGATGACTCACAAGTATGAATTTAATGTAACTGTTTTCTACATATAGGATACCTCTGTACTCTTTCCACATATTGCATGGCTATAGTAGTCTCTCGAGCTTGATATACAGTGCTCATTAGTACCTATGGACAGGACTACGTAAATAAACATACTTTATCAACAAAGAATCACATATATTGTAATTGACTTTTCTTATATTCTATTTATAAAGTTTAATTTCTTTAATTTTAAAAAAATAATACTATATATGCTAATTGAATGATTAAAACTTAATGACCATTTAATTTATACTTAGATGTAACATACTCCTGTACTATGTGTTTTACTTGCAAATAATGTCATTTATATTTTCGTGTTGAAATATCAGTGTTTATACACAGTGTATAACTTACTGTCTTTTAAACAAGAATATATTTCATATAACGAGCCAAACGTCTTGTTTTAGAAAAATAAAATAATAAAACTCCAATATTCTATTTATATTCATTTGATTTATAAGAATTATAAATAATAAAGAAAACAATTAAGCTTGGAAGTAAACAAGTTCATACAGTACTAGCATGTTGATTACGCCTAAAGACATTATTTCCTCAAGACGGGGCGCAGAAGGTACGAATACGACGATTTTTGACATCAGGTCAACTTGGACTTCAAACCCTTTCAACCCTTTCAACCCTTTCGTTTAACCCGTTCAACCCTTTTAACCCTTTTAACCCTTTCAACCCTTTTAACCCTTTTAACCATTTCAACCCTTTTAACCCTTTTAACCCTTTTTAACCCTTTTTAACCCTTTTAACCGTTTTAACCGTTTTTAACCCTTTTAACCCTTTTTAACCCTTTTAACCCCTTTCAACCCTTTTAACCCTTTTAACCCTTTTAACCCTTTCAACCCTTTCAACCCTTTTAACCCTTTTAACCATTTCAACCCTTTTAACCCTTTTTAACCCCTTTAACCCTTTTAACCGTTTTAACCGTTTTAACCCTTTTAACCCTTTTAACCCTTTTAACCCTTTTAAAACTTTTAACCCTTTTAACCGTTTTAACCGTTTTAACCCTTTCAACCCTTTTAACCCTTTTAACCCTATTAACCCTTTCAACCCTTTCAACCCTCTTAACCCTTTCAACCCTTTTAACCCTTTCAACCCTTTTAACCCTTTTAACCCTTTTAACCCTTTTAACCCTTTCATTTAACCCTTTCAACCCTTTCAACCCTTTTAACCCTTTTAACCCCTTTAACCCTTTCAACCCTTTTAACCCTTTTAACCCTTTCTAACCCTTTTAACCCTTTTAACCCTTTTAACCCTTTCAACCCTTTTAACCCCTTTCAACCCTTTTAACCCTTTTAACCCTTTTTAACCCTTTCTACCCCTTTTAACCCTTTTAACCCTTTCAACCCTTTTAACCCCTTTCAACCCTTTTAACCCTTTCAACCCTTTTAACCCTTTTAACCCTTTCAACCCTTTTATTTAACCCTTTCAACCCTTTTAACCCTTTCAACCCTTTAAACCCTTTAACCCTTTCTACCCCTTTCTACCCCTTTTAACCCTTTCAACCCTTTTAACCCTTTTAACCCTTTTAACCCTTTTAACCCTTTTGACCCTTTCAACCCTTTTAACCCTTTCAACCCTTTTAACCCTTTCAACCCTTTCAACTCTTGAGAAAGGATCAATGACATCCTATCATGCAAGAAGACTAACGACAATACTGGTCATATAGCACAAATAAAAGCGTCTCTATTGTTTGGACAAGTTAGCCGAGAGGTTAGCGTTGATGGTTCTAAACACAAACATACGGGGTTCGAATACGACTCAGGTAAAAAGATTTTTTTCAGAATCGACGGCACCAGTCTTGAAAGGGTTAACTAAAAGGATTAAAAGGGTTAATGACGTAAGACCGCCTGAAGGCTAAAGGGTTGAAAGGGTTGAAAGGGTTAAAAGGGTTAATAGGATTAAAAGGGTTAATGACGTAAGACCGCCTGAAGGCTAAAGGGTTGAAAGGGTTAAAAGGGTTAATGACGTAAGACCGCCTGAAGGCTGGGTTTTCCCCCACGACTCAAGTGACCCATCTCAACCCTCGCAATCTCTACTGGTAAAAGCCTCCCTTGGTACTACACGAATATTTCTAGCATTATTGCATTTCAGAATTAGCTGCAACTTTCTTAGTAAAAAGGAACTGCACCTCTTGGGAGGCCCGTACTCCAAAGCCCCAGTTATGGTTTACGGACTTTCAACAGCTACCACGATAACACGTGGGTCAATGCAAGTTGACATCAAAACGCTAATGGGTCGCACGATCGTTTTTTACGAATCTTTGTCGTTGACCATATAGCTCCAGAGATGCCCCAAGCAAACGCACCCAGAGAGTGGAATTCTCCGTTCGAAAATCTCGTTTCGGCCGACCCATCATTTGACAATAATGGACCTGTCCAGATGTCTCTAAGTTGGCTCACCTCTGTTACAGTTGTTTTTGACTAACGACCAACGATCGTTAGGT
Organism: Prosapia bicincta; assembly: GCA_036971475.1. Classification (NCBI taxonomy): domain Eukaryota; kingdom Metazoa; phylum Arthropoda; class Insecta; order Hemiptera; family Cercopidae; genus Prosapia; species Prosapia bicincta. Next base: position 382,993,505 of record JBAIZL010000001.1, read on the forward strand.
CAGAATTTTCCAATGACCATGTGTAATCACTTTGAATTCTTGCTCATGGGGCCGATCAAAGTTTTGTTAGTAAATCATTGATAGCAAATATTAGTTAAAAGGTAATTCAATTAATATACTTCCATCGACAATCAGTTACAACAATAAACATTTACCAGAATCCATAGAAACGTCTAATTCTATTGTTGTATTCGATTTAACATTTGTTGTGAATAGCCCTCTGCGGAGCCAACATCGGTTAGTTTTATTTAATCGGTGCGGGCCGTCTAAGTAAGTCGTGAGTAATCCTCCCTTAGGGAGCCGACACGGGTAGGCGCGGTGACTCCTACTGTAACCTGATTGGGGTTGGTCTGGGGATCCTTCAGTTATACGTTCGAGGCTGAAGTTATTCATTCTGGATTATGATTCTACCATAGAATACTTTTCTTTTTCTTTGGTACAATCATTATACATGATGAATCCTTGAACCTTCCTCGTCTCACTGCTGCACTCCTGCTCAGTGCCATTCAGTTTATAGTTGGAGTCTCCCAAAAAAGCATCAATGTAGACATGTGTTGTAATAAACAAAATAAAATTAAAAAACTGCATAATATATTTCATTATGTAAATTAATTACAGATAATACAATTTATATTCAAGGCAATCTTAGAATGACCATAAATGACAGAAACTGTCCAACTATAAGTTTTATATTTACTGAAGTTTTATATCAGGATACCTATCTATGATCGGATCATATTCGATCATACGAAATTTTAAACATGTTTCGCGTACGACCTGTGTTAGGTCTATCATTTGGAAAAAGAATTTTAAAGCTACTTCTTTTAATTCTAGTGAATGGCACATATTTCATTCCCTGTGCATTAAAATGGAATTTCTTAAATCGATATCAACATAATCAAAAATTTGCCTCTGTGACTTATAGATTGTCATTACAAATGCCAGTCTAAGTGGGAATTGATTTATTTGCCAAGTTGACTCTTGCTTGAGTAAAATGTTATTCTGGAAATATGAACTTCTTAAACATTTTCGAAAACTTGATGTCGATTTTTCAGAAAAACTTCACTTATTAGCCCATTAGATTCCTGAATTTAAAAACCTCCTATATACCAATTTTATTAATATCATTGGAGTAGTGTCCGATAAAAAATTTACAAACATATATATATATATATATATATATATATATATATATATATATTTATTTATATAATCGAAAACTGATGATGAGGATTTTTCAAAAAAATTTTACTTAGCTCTTTGGATTCCTGAGGTTAAAAACCCCCTATATATCAATTTTGGTGAAAATCCTTAAGGTAATTTTCAAGAAACAATTTACACATATACAATTATTAGTCGTTTAAAAATATTAGATACTGTAATAAATATAATAATTTAAAGGTAACCTCAAAATAACCTTTAAATGAAGAAGAAAAAAGGTTTGCGATACTCTTTACAGTTTATAGTTACAAAATGTTTAGTTAACGTAGATTTTTTTTTAAAGAACAAAAAGCGTCTACCAAGAAGACGTTTCTGCATGGTTGCACAGGGGCAAGGGGCCGTATTTAAAGCTTTCATCAATTTACTCTCAGGCTAGTAAACATTATTTATTTTTCAAAAACCAAATTTAATCTTACTGGTTACTTTGTAGGCATATTCCAATGCACTATAACATAGTGTCCTATTTTATAAGAAGACGTGGTTTTAAAAAGGTTCTGTTCGTATTACGAAGTGCTTGTTTTTGTCTATTTTCAAAATTTTAAATTTTCGGGTCATCGCCAATAAGTATTTTAAAATTTCCCCGTGCCCTTGACGACTTTCTCCACCGACAGGTAAAATTCGTTTGACCAATATCGATTACGCGTAGAAAATAAATAATTATCTTGCGGACACCTGGGGTTTAATATTCACCATCCTTTGGTTTTATGGCAGATTATTCTTGCACAACTTTTAACCAAAACGTTTCATAGGAATAAATTTATGTAATATTTTTACCAATAAATAAACACTTGATAACAATATTTCGGTAAAATGTTACAATTTTAAAACGCAAAGAAACTGTTTATGTAAGACTTTAAAAAAAATCTTGATATTATATAGATTTTCGTTACTGAAAACTTTTCTTTGTTTTAATAGACAAACCGATATATATATATATATATATATATATATATATATATATATATATATATATATATATATATATATATATATATATATATTCTTACAAACGCAATTGAGCGTTTGTTAGAATTATGCAATAATAGCGTAATTATAATTATTAAATAATAAACCCTTGGTACAAATACTTACACAACCCTTATGTACATATCGCTAACAAACATGTCGCTATAAACTGTTTTTTTGTAAACTTCCGATGATGCTAACTGTGTTAGAGAAAAGATCCATAAAGGTTGTGTAAGTATTTGTAGCAAGGGTTTATAATAGTTTATTATTCCTGACCCAGCCCTGTGATATAAAGTGTAGTCTGTAATCATAGTTTATTTATGTTCCTCGAGTTGTTGTAGATTGTTTTGTTGTTTAAGTTGTATTCTGGTTGAACTTCGTGACGTTTATACATTTCGAAATTTTTTGTTGTTTTAAATGTTATTCTTAATGTATAGGTTTGTGTTATGTTGGTATGTGAGTGGAGTGTGTACCGAGTACTGTATACTATACCAGAAATAATGTTTTTAGTTTTCAATATCCTTGATGAGTTCTTTAAATCAAGTGGTTCCGTTTTTTACTGTTTATCTATAAAAAAAACTGTTGTAATCGTTGGAATCGATTTATGTTGTGTTCTTTTAGTAAGTTAGTGTTTTCAGTGGGCTATTTCAATTATTAAAACAGTAATTACAAAAATTCTTCAGAAAAAACAAACTTCAAAGTCAACATTAAAAAGTGAAGGACATTTAGCATAAACTATAGTTAAACATTTCCATCATAATTCTTGGCTCTAAATGCTCTCCATTCAGACTGAAGATAAACACCACTTAGGGCTATTTCATACCTCCTAAGTGACTGGACAGGATAAAATACAGTCATCCTTCTAGAAAGCCGCAGGAAGCCAGACGCAGACAGTCTCCAGCATGCTCTTTGTCACGATTATGAAATGACACTGGTCACCCCTCGACTGCGATCTGATAAAACCCCTTCTTTCCGAATTCTCTACCTGAGTCTTCCCTCCGGGAGGCCTGGCATCGATTGTTTCTAAGTGGAACATGATGATGAAGCTGAAAGTTTTTCTGTGTACTTTTGAAGTGTCTTGTAAAGTATTGTAGCTAAAGATTTTGCTTTAACCGACATTGCTCTCACCACGTTTGTGTGACTATCAACAACAATATTTGTTAAGTACTCTACTTGGATCTTTTTATAAATACTTACTGTTTTTTTAAAGTACAAATTATTACTCATTTAACCACCTAATTTATAAAGATCAGCAAGCTGAATACAGAGATATGTACTATTTCCTTAGGCTCATATTCAAATAACATGTCGCAGATTAATCTTGTTCCATGTACCAGTGGTGTATAGAAGGTCAGTTGCAACTTTATAGCGATGAAGCAAGCTAACTGTTTCTTAGCTCGATCTCTGAACCTCTTATTTAGATCTTGATACAGTTAATGCACCCGAGGGTTAGAGGTCACTTCGCAGGGATGTTGGAAGCTCAAAATTCCTTTGGGGGATCTATAAACCCACTTAACATGTACCAGTGATATATAGAAGGTCAGTTGCAACTTTATAGCGATGAAGCAAGCTAACGTTTCTTAGCTCGACCTCTGAACCTCTTACTTAGATCGTGATACTGTTAATGCACCCGAGGATTAGAGGTCACTTAGCAGGGTTGTTGGAAGCTCAAAATTCCTTTGGGGGATCTATAAACCCACTTCACATGTACCAGTGATGTATAGAAGGTCAGTTGCCAATTTTCAGCGATGGAGCAGCTAACGGTTTCTTAGCTCGATCTCCAAACCTTTTATTTAGATCTTGATACGGTCTATAAACCCACTCAACATCTACCAGTGATGTACAGAAGGTCACCCGAGTATAGATCGTGATACTGTTAATGCACCATAGGATTAGAGGTCACTCTTCCAACAAGGATGTTGGAAGTTTAAGGTTCCTTTTGGGGGGGGGGTCTATAAAGGCACTTTCCACCAGATCTTGATCCAATTAAAACATCCGAGGTTTAGATGCTACAAGTTCTGGTTCCCTAGGTGGATGTGTAAACCTTCCTTTAAACCTCTTTTCTATGGACTTGAATTTCCCTAAATGGATCTACGAACTAGACTGTAGGTAAATTTTAGCTTTGTTCAGTTAAGTATTTTCCAGCTGGATATATGCACGAACATAAAAGCGATTACAATTTGAAATCAGTGTCTCGATAAATAATACTTTTAGAAATTCAAAACCCCCCAAAATATGAAATTTATTGGACGAGGCCAAGTGATCATGGCAAAACCTATCAAACTACATTTTTTGAGAAAGTTTAAATTACAGCCATGTGAAAACGTTTGGCCGACATTTGTTAATAATTTGAATTTTAAAAACATATTCTGAAAGCATAGTGTGAGGCCACGGCAGTGTAGGAGGAGGAGGGCCTTATAGAGGCGACCAGAGTGGGTCGAGATACAATTATAGGACTCGCTTAATCTACATAACAACCACGGCGCTATACAGAGTAACCCACAAGTTGGCGTCCATTCTGGCGTGTTTACACAATAAAGTAACTTGCGTCGGGCCGGCTTTGCAAGTCTAATATAAACGATTTGCAATTTATTACGCTGTAGGGACGGTTTTAAACGGGCCGTTCCAAGTGTTAGGAGCTTTAATATGTTTGTGTCAGCTTTATCGATGTTATTATGAAAACAGCAAGTAGAAGAAATTTTAACAAATATATTTATGTATCAACTATGCTGCAACAAGGAATAACACATAAAACAAGTGTTTTTAATGATTGAAAGAACGTCCGTTTCACAATTTGTTGAGCCTAGACGTAAATATGTAGCCTACCTTTACTGGAATGTGCAGAGGCAAGACGTCGGTAGGACTTGCTTCAAGTGAACGAGCCGCCTCGCTTGACCAATAATTCTCCTTCAATCCTGCTCCAGAGAAGATTCTGGTCTTAATCTTATTCATTTTTCACACCTATTTCTATTCCTATCCTTACGAGGGTTGTATCGGTAAACGTAAGCGAGGAATATACGACAGATGTGCCCAGCGACACTTGTGACCATGATGACATATGCGACAGTTGTGACCAAGCTACCCCAAATATACCATGGATCAGGAGACCCACATTATTTCCTGCATTAGGTATGATTATCGCCTCTCTGATTCCAATCACACTTTGCCCAGGCTTTGGACTGGCTAAGTGATAGAAAACAAGTTTCACCATTACTTAGAAACACAAGTCAGTTTTCTATCATTTAGGCGTGTTTAAAATCAGCTATAAGCTTCGTCATTTTTATATTTGTTTTTTTATATCATAGTTTAACATGTCAATTTCTTTTTTTTTTTGTATTTTAATTTTTGTATTTTTTTTGTTTTTTTAAATGAATTTCGTACTATTTACAAATATGGTCATTACTTTTATCATTATCCAGTTTGAGCTCAGTCTAATTTTTGTAAGTAGGACATAGTTAAAAGAAATGTTATTATGTCACCATTTTGTTCATAAGTCTTGAATGTTTCGAAGTCAACGTTGACAGTTCTTGGCGACCAGCTAGGTATAACTTCACGTATAATTTGAAACAGCCTAATGTATGTCTCTTTCTTTTTATTCGGCAACAGTGCAAACGCCACAGGGTATACATTTGTTTCTTCTGGCGAACTTACAAAATCGGCGTGGATTGAATATATCTGCGAAAACTGCTTGCTTGAGCTCTTGAACGTTCCATCCATAAAAAACTCTTTTTGGAATTTCAGTCTCTCCCTTCCTCTGTTTTCACAGAACACTAAAATTTTTTCACCAGCGTTGTCGTCAGCGAGAAGAAAACTGCTGCCATCTTTCATTTTCAATATCTCTTTATCAAGGATGATGTCTTCGCGTGTTTCGGGTTCTGTTTGGTTTCCTTGAGATTTGTACCGTTGACGATGGAGATCTCTCTTCCCCGCACGTTGAGATATCATCTCCGTGACAAATTCATATCCTTTGTTGTGAAGTTCGCCTAATTCTTCATTATATATTTTCGAAATAGATGTATCTTCATCTCGAGCCCTCTTCTTCGCTTTTTGAACAGTTTTCTTCACCTCCAGCCTTGCAACATCTGGAGCTCCACATTGACGATCGGTTTCACTCAATGCCTCACCGTCTCGGCTCTTGATAGCGCCAAAACACCTTTTTGAGTTTACCTTTGAACATCGCCAAGAAATCACACCATCCTCATTTTTCCGCTTGAAGTAATAGCAGTAGCCTTCGTATAGCGCGCACTCTTTATACTTCGTTATCGTAGAGAGCTCCATGGTAGTATAAACGTCACTGAATACACTATACGAACAGTCCGAATACTAACACCAAGACAACCAGGAATACTAATTAACACCAAGACAGCCATTAGAAAGTGTCAAGTGACTGGGGCATTCGGTTTAGCAGCGTGTTAGGGTGAGGGTTGGGATTTCCAGTGTATCTTCACCCCACGCCTTGAACCTATGAGGTCACAAATGTCGCTGGGCACATCTGACGCGACACCGTAAGCGAGAACTACGGTTCTCTGTTTTTGCAGATGGACAAGAAGTAGAATAACACATTACCTGTGACATAGAGAGAGCTCTGACCGCCTGTAAGCGAAATGGAATAAACAAAGCAAGAAAAATATAAATTATGTAATGCCAAAAAAATGCAGAAAGTTATGGGAAATTTATTTAAAAAATTTCGCAATTGATGGCTCCTATTAAAATAATAAAGTTTCTTTATAACGGTAACAATTAAAACAATTTACTCTAAATCTATCTACACATTAGTTTATAAAACAAAAACACTAGTTTATTAAAAACTATAAGCACTGATGAAGGCGACATCGTTATCGAAACCAGTCTGGTTGTTTTTAATAAGCTAGTGTGTTTGTTTTATTAAACAAATGTGTAGTGAGATTTAGATTGAACTGTTTTAATTTTTACCGTTGTGAATTGTTCTCATTAGTAGAGTTCTAATTAACTTAATTTCTTTTCAATATTTTATAGATTAACAAAATTACTTTAAATTTGTCAGTTTTCCAACAAATTTAAATCTCTCATAATGAATTTAAATTTAAAAAAAAAATTTTTTTCAGTAATTTCGTTGACAACGTTATGCATGTGTATGGGATTGTCTTTCATGACGGAAGGACGCGGGAAATGGAAGGTTTGGGAGTTGACCAAAATCTTCCAAAAAAATATAGTTTTTTTTCAACCTAATAGACTACTAAATTTTCTATAAATTTGCCGGTTTTGTAAAAACTATCATACCAATTTAAAACTTTCCAAAGATATTATCTAAAATTATAATTTCAAAACAATTTTATTATAACACGAATTAACGGGAAGCTGATAGTAAATGTGCGTAGACAATATCGGTAAAATGTCTACAATGTGCGTACCTTAGGCAATGGCAGCATATCTAGAAGTAAAACTAACATAGACCTCCTAAATGGCCTAGCTATGACAGTAAGCGGGAAGCTGATAGTAAATGTACGTAGACAATATAGGTAAAATGTCTACAATGTGCGTACCTTAGGCAATGGCAGCATATCTAAAAGTAAAACTAACATAAACCTCCTTAATGACCTAGCTATGACAGTAAGCGGGAAGGTGATAGTAAATGTACGTAGACAATATCAGTAAAATGTCTACAATGTGCGTACCTTTTGCAATGGCAGCATATCTAGAAGTAAAACTAACATAAACCTCCTTAATGACCTAGCTATGACAGTAAGCGGGAAGCTGATAGTAAATGTACGTAGACAATAACGGTAAAATGTATACAATGTGCGTACCTTTGACAATGGCAGCATATCTAGAAGTAAAACTAACATGAACCTCCTTAATGACCTAGCTATGACAGTAAGCGGGAAGCTGATAGTAAATGTACGTAGACAATAACGGTAAAATGTGTACAATGTGCGTACCTTTGACAATGGCAGCATATCTAGAAGTAAAACTAACATGAACCTCCTTAATGACCTAGCTATGACAGTAAGCGGGAAGCTGATAGTAAATGTACGTAGACAATAACGGTAAAATGTCTACAATGTGCGTACCTTTGACAATGGTAGCATATCTAGAAGTAAAACTAACATGGACCTCTTAAATGGCCTAGCTATGACAGTAAGCGGGAAGGTGATAGTAAATGTACGTAGACAATATCAGTAAAATGTCTACAATGTGCGTACCTTTTGCAATGGCAGCATATCTAGAAGTAAACTAACATAGACCTCCTAAATGACCTAGCTATGACAGTAAGCGGGAAGCTGATAGTAAATGTACATAGACAATATCGGTAAAATGTCTACAATGTGCGTACCTTTGGCAATGGCAGCATATCTAGAAGTAAAACTAACATAGACCTCCTAGATATTGGCCTAGCTATGACATCCACAAGTATGATTTAACAGAGAATTAAGTTTAAAACGATCTTTTAAACAAGACTTATTATTCTTTTATGGAATTTTAGTTTGTGAAAATGAAAATTTATTCGATATTTCTTGTAATTTTTCAATCTGGTTTCCATATTAAATTTCATCCTAAACGTGTAATTATATTTAATGTTTATGAAAATACTGTATTTAAATTTGGGATGTATTTAAATTAAGAACAGTTCTAACGCGATCATTTTCAACTTGTGTCTTTTTAGCATCAGAATAGTTTATAATGATTTTTTTTTTAATTTCAACTTGGACTACAAATCAGCTCCCTCTTTCCCAAAATGTCTGAGTCACCCTCATTATCTGACCTTAAGTACTGACCTTAAGTAATTCGGACTTCCATCTGAGTTGCAAATAAACTGTAATACAATCTGTAAATTAATAATTGAAAAATAGTCAACGTCAAATTATAAATAAATAAAATCTTAACTACATAACATTTTATGTAAATCCTGATGAAATTTCTATCGAAAAGCAATTATCTACAGAGAATATTACTACAAGGCTTAGCCTGTAACTCTGAGTTAATCATGTAGACATTTCCTCTGAAGATGACTGCTTTGCAATCGAAACGTACATCAGGATTTAAATAAAACGTTTATATTTAAAATAATAATTACATCACAGTTGCTCCAAGCTATTTTTCATTTTATAAAGTTACACCAAACGTTTGGGATTTTATCAAAATAAGATTCAAATCACATTCAATTTCGGACTAATCTATTTATCGACATGTTCTATAAACATTAACAGCCACACGACAGACCATATTGGCAGACGCAATAATTAAAACTTGAAAAATTACTACCCAGATATCTCACCGTCGTTAACGATAAGGGTTGCTTTAAAGTGTCAATTTAAGGGGAAATTTACAAACAAAAAAAGACAACATGGTCGTTCTATTCGACAGTAGATCCATCTTGGGGGCGCCTGCGTACTCGCCTTGCCCCAAAACCTGGCGCCTTGCCTAATTGTTTCCATCTCCTGCAGGTTTACGACCAAAGTGTTTAACCACTGCATACAGCATCCTCGGTGTTCTGTTAAACGTTTCGAAAGGATCCTTGGAGATAAGATAGCATCCTCAATTATTAAAGATGTTGTATGCACTTTCTAAGTGAGAACTTTAGGTTTTTGCTTGCGAAACTATGTATAAGTGGAATTAGTGGATATTTTTCTAAAATATGGTTGGTATTGCTCTCTTTATATTTTAAATTTCACAAAACATATTTTGAGTTCTATAAGAGTAATATTTAGTGTTAAAGAAAGGGCAATAATATATATATATATATATATATATATATATATATATATATATATATATATATATATATATTTCTGTCTACTTTAAAGGCAACCAGACAATAGGAGTATTATAGTTTTCATGATACGAAAATATCTTTAATACAGGTATGGTTTAGGATTAAGAAATAAAACCTCCTGGTAGAGGTTATAGGTTGTGTATTTTCAGGTGTATGACTGGAGCCAGCGACCACTCTGGTACCAGAGGAGACCTCAACCAAGCCAAGGGTAATATCACAGAATTATGACGTAAGCCTCACCAGTTCTTCCTGGTGCTCAAGAGTTTGAGGCATCGTAAGGGTAGTGGTTTCATTAAGCTAGCGCTGGGATCTCTACTTCCATCTCTGTAAGGAAGTATTTATACAAATCTTTAAGCGGAGGGCTAATGGGTAATTGCATCTAACTCTTTATAAGATTTTCCCAACAAGGCTGATGAGGGTTTCGAACCTGACATGGGGAATGGCCTGACATGTGCAGGGGCTATTATCTGAAGTAGAATTATTTTTTATGAAATCATAAAACGTTGAATGTTACACCACATTTGTTTCTAGTGGTTTGCCCGTTTCATCTATTACGTTATACGAGAATTATTTTCAATAAGGTTATAATAGACCAACATACAATACATACCAAACTATAGAAATAACTAAATAAGCGGTTCAGTCACATATTTAAACGAAATAAACCGGTCCACAATACAACCAAATAAACTAAACTAAAAGAACCAGGTGCATTACAAACCAAACTGCACAGACTGTAATAAATTCAACGTTGTACAAACATATAGCAGCTTTCAACAAAGATTTTAAGATTTATTTACCACGTTAAAGACAATCTACCTTTAAAACAGTTGCGCTTAGTAAATAACGCTTCTGGGATACAGCCCAGACCCTGATAAAGATTACATATTGATCAGTAAGTTTCTTATAAATTTACTTGAATTATAAGTTCAAAAACTCATTGTTCCAATCAATCCAGACGCAAAAATTTCTCCAAATGTCACGGATAAAAGAATCTTCTTGCAAAAAAATTGTAAAAGAGACAGATAGATATATGATAAATTTTTATAATTAATAATGGATATTAAAAATATAAAAATGAAGAAATATGTTTTGTCATTTATGGCACTCAACGTGTGGCCATTATTTTATTCCTATATATTTTTCTCATTTTTGTGATCGTGTTATTCAAGTCCCACATTATAACGTTTTATGTTATAAAATAAAACATTATATATTTTTCTTGTTTAGTAGTGTCTATTGTGTTGTAGTTGGTGTATAGATGTGTTTTATGTCATGTTTGGCGCTCAACGTGGGGCGATTATTTTATTCCTATATATTTTTCTTGTTTTTGTGATCGTGTTATTCAAGTCCTACATTATAACGTTTTATATTTTATTTAACATTTTATATAACGTAGGTCTATATATTCAAATATATCGCATAGTTGATTTAATTAAGTGATAACGTATGAGTTAAAGCAAGATCTGTTTTTGATACTCGTAGGTTAAGATCCTTTCAGTATAGTGCATTATTAACTTTAATTGTTATTCTAAAATATCATTTACCAAGACAAAGATAAAACTGTTTACATAGTCCTCACAGGAGCTTAAAGACGACTAGCCAATGTGACCATTATCACCTCCAGAGGATAGGAATAGATTAAGTACAAAGGTGAGATTAAAGTAAGGGACATAAAAAAACCGGTGGTTCTAGGAAGAAGGACAAATTATGGTTTTATATGGGTGAAATCGCTTTCCAGAAGACCTCCCAAACAAGATGGTGGTGAGAGGTGTTTACACGTTAACTGGTTGACTAGAGGAGGACTAACATTGTTCACGTGGTCACGATTGTAGATTTTTTCTTTATCCTGATAAATCTAGTTTTATCTGTAAAGTATACTGCAATGCTATGAAACAATTACAAAGTTCCGTGTTAGACAATTTCGTCGTGACAGTTTAAGGCATTTTAAACTGTAGCATCGACTATATAAGTTATACTTAAAACTACGATACTGTATTCCCAAGAGTTTCTGAAGTTTTTGCAATTCCTTGGGTTTGGATTAATTACGCCATTTTTAGAATTACCGTAACCATAACGTAACCATGTATTGAATGCTACCGCTCGGTCTGCAAATTAGCGTAGCCCTTGTAAAGTGGTCACGCACGAGGACTGAGATCATGTCTCTGGAAGCCGTGGTTTGACGTTACCACGACTGCGTCCGAAGAATAAGCCGGAGTGGTTACGTCTGATTGAATAACCGTTTTACGAGAAAACGAGTGTTTGTAAAGCCCTAAAGACTTTCCAATGCTAATTCGTAGTTCGGTAGGTAGGCTAATGACCAGCGTACCGCCCTACAATAGCTGCTGATTGAGAAGCTCTGGTGGTCCTTGCCAAGCGATCTCCTAATTGCTTCACCTCCAGGCTGTGCAGCCGGAACGATGTTGAAAGCACGGAGTTATGTGACGGGCTACACACTGTATATCGAGTTTGTTCCTCGGTCTAACAAAAGAAAAAGCTGTCAACACATGTATGTAAAAACCCTCGTACCAGTGGAATGTGTAGCAATCTTGGAATTAAAAAAAAAAAAACAGGCGCAGTTGTTTTTACGATGACGTTAGCGTACTACATAAAAGAAGTACCAGAGAGATAACGGGGAAAAGAAAAACAATAGAAAAATAGATAGGTAAATAGGTAAATAGATAGATAAGTAGAGAGAGAAAAAAAAAACGAGAGACGAAGGGAGAGAGAGACACAAGGAGAGAGACAGAGATAGGGAGAGTAAGAGATAAAAAGAGGTTATATTTACAAAGAGCTTAGCAGGTAGACAGATATTTCCACTTCGATTGCAAGCAAATTTACTTCAGGTGATGCCATAGTTTCCTCCAGTCACAGCACCAGGAGAGCAACAATCTTGATCAATCTAAGTATTTCCCTTACAAGAAGCAGTAACTGGTAGACACCTCTTTTCCCCTTGGTTGCAAGAAGGTTTACTTCAGTGACGACCTAATTTCCTCCAGTCACAGCACCAGGAGAGCAACAATCTTGATCAATCTAAGTATTTCCCTTACAAGAAGAAGTAACTGGTAGACACCTCTTTTCACCTTGGTTGCAAGCTGGTTTACTTCAGGTGACGACATACTTTCCTCCAGTCACAGCACCAAAAGAGCAACAATCTAAGTATTTCCCTTACAAGAAAGAGTAACTGGTAGATACCTCTTTTCATCTTGGTTTCAAGCAGGTTTACTTTAGGTTGCAAGATAATTTCCTCCAGTCACAGCACCAGGAGAGCAACAATCTTGATCAATCTAAGTATTTCCCTCACAAGAAGGACTAACTGGTAGATACTTCTTTATGATCAAGATAACGCGTATTTCCTCTTCAAATATAGGAATGCTAGAAGGTTTTATCTTAAAATGCCAGTGGCTATTATATATATATATATATATATATATATATATATATATACAGTCCTAAAACTACAATGAGAGAGAGAGAGAGAGAGAGAGAGAGAGAGAGAGAGAGAAAGAAAGAGAGAGAGAGAGAGAGAGAGAGAGAGAGCTATCTACTCACTAGCATTCACTAACAAAATAAGTTACAGTGCAAAAAAATAAACACAAATGAAATTATTTAGCTTACAAAAAACATTTCATGTCTTCCCTGATTTTGAACCTTCCCACTCGATGCCATTATTTTTTTGTTTTTTAGATTCTATCAAGATGTCCTTTCCTGTGGCATACCTAGATCCATTTATCCTTTCTTATCCATCTTATAAAGGTTTTAATAAGTAAATAAATCATGTTTACTTAGAGAGTAGGTATATTTCAGTACGCGACACTCACATGGAGTTATCGATATACAGTACTCTGAACTAGGGGATACTTTCTCTCAACCTTAACCTTAATTCACAGTATTTGTTATCCTTTTCAGGCGATAATATTAAAAATTACTAATCTCGATCTTATAGTTTCACTCTGTTCCCACAATGCCTATTAGCATTTGCTAGATATCCATCCACCCTTCTTCTTACAAGGGTTCTACCCAGTAGATACCTCTTTATGACCTCGACAGTGAGTTACATAGCCCTACATAGCTACGAGACACTCACTCGTGACCCTCCCTACATTTTGTTCCACATGGTTATATGTCCCTACAATAATTTTATTTGCTAGATTTCCATCCGCCCTTCTTCTTACAAGGGTCCTACACAGTTTTATACCTCTTTATGACCCCGACAGTGAGTTACATAGCCCTACATAGCTACGTGACACTCACTCGTGACCCTCCCTACATTTTGTTCCACATGGTTATATGTCCCTACAATAATTTTATTTGCTAGATATCCATCCAGCCTTCTTTTAACAAGGGTCCTACACAGTTTTATACCTCTTTATGACCCCGACAGTGAGTTACATAGCCCTACATAGCTACGTGACACTCACTCGTGACCCTCCCTACATTTTGTTCCACATGGTTATATGTCCCTACAATAATTTTATTTGCTAGATATCCATCCGCCCTTCTTCTTACAAGGGTCCTACACAGTTTGATACCTCTTTATGACCTCGACAGTGAGTTACATAGCCCTACATAGCTACGAGACACTCACTCGTGACCCTCCCTACATTTTGTTCCACATGGTTATATGTCCCTACAATAATTTTATTTGCTAGATTTCCATCCGCCCTTCTTCTTACAAGGGTCCTACACAGTTTTATACCTCTTTATGACCCCGACAGTGAGTTACATAGCCCTACATAGCTACGTGACACTCACTCGTGACCCTCCCTACATTTTGTTCCACATGGTTATATGTCCCTACAATAATTTTATTTGCTAGATATCCATCCAGCCTTCTTCTTACAAGGGTCCTACACAGTTTTATACCTCTTTATGACCCCGACAGAGAGTTACATAGCCCTACATAGCTACGTGAAACTCACTCGTGATCCTCCCTACATCTTGTTCCACATAGCTGTATGTCCTTACAATATTTCTATTTGCTAGATATCCATCCGCCCTTCTTCTTACAAGGGTTCTACCCAGTAGATACCTCTTTATGACCCCGATAGAGTTTCATAGCCCCACATAGCTACGTGACACTCACGCGTGATCATCCCGACAGCTTGTACCAGATAGTTTTATGCCATAACAATAATCCTATTTGCTAATGCAAATAACCTTAATCCGTCGTAGGTGTTCTAAATAATCGGCTTTGTACAACCAAATAAAGCCCGAGAAAGGTAGAGAGAAGTGGTAGGTTAAAGCCTGCCCACTGCAACGCACACTAGCACAAGTAATATAACCCAACGGTTATAAATTTAGTTTCAGGAACTAAATTTGAAACAGAAACTAATACAAACGAAATTGAATGCCTTTAAAATGGGTATAAAAAGGACAGAGGAAGACTGGCCAAAAACCTTAGTATTTAGCGGAGTTTTTTTTAAAGTAAAACTAAAAAGCCGTCTGCAGGAACGCAGCGATACCAGTTGCCGCGACCTGTTTCCGAAGAATTCATTCAAGTTACCGTTCGTTAGAGCCATTCTTCTTCTTCCTTCTTCTTCTTCTTCTACAAACGACATATTTTTTCTGTTGTTAGACTGTTGGACATGACCAGTTTAACCTCAGCTCGGACAGTCGCTTCCCGTAACGTTGCGCAATCATTGCGCAAATATAGTAGAAACTGTGGTTTTCAATGTGGGGGGGGGACTTCGTAGCACGAGTCAGCAAATAAGGACACTGAAGAAAAATTATGATGTCAGTTAACTTAAAGAAAAGAAAATTCAAGTATAAAACAAACTTTAACATTTACAAGTAGATATAGTTAAAGTATTTTGGATAAACACGGTTCAGCAGGCAATCATAAAAGTTTATTTCACATTGATATGGTTGTTAAACTAGAGACCAAAGAGAAAACACATCACTCTCTCTGCATAGATAGTATAGGACTACAAGTTACCTAGGACTTACCTTGCGCTACCAGGTCCGAACCGTTTCAAGGTACATAAAAAGGTTTTATAACCTTATTCATTATACGTCACATTGCAGAACCCACATTATGTTGCTTTCAAATGACCAAAATTCAACTAACCAATACGTACCAACTTTCAACTAACCAAAATAAGCAACGTTCAACTAAACGACAGTGCACGGACTTCAACTAACCAAATTGCACGGACTTCAACTAACCAAAGTACACGGACTTCAACTTAAAGAAATGGGCGCAGCTGTCGCGCTATGGAGTGTAGGTAGGACTAAGAAATGAACATAATCTCCTGGTATTGGAAAGAAAATTAAGGCATCGCATGGGGAGAGTAGCTTGGCTGAAGTAGGCCACTCTCAACCGGGATGAAGATAGGTGCTACGTTCTGAGTATTTAAAACCAACAAATGTAGGCTGTGATTGAATGATGGGTTTGGTAAATTATAAATAGATCTAGGATTTCGATTTGAGCCTTTAAATATAGTTTTTATTTCTAATTATTATACCGCAATCAGACATTTTGACAAATATCCCTGAAAAAAATTAGTAATGTAGGTAGGATTGAACTAAAGATATTAAAATCCCTAGTTGGGATAAAAGAAAGAGATAATTAAGAGCCACGTGTCCAGGGTAATATATCTATTGTAACTCTATCGGAGGTAAAGGGAGGAATATTATGTCGGTAAGTAAGAAAAATGGGAGGAAAAGAAAGGAAGGTACATAATGGTATAGGAAACAGCGTACCCGACAGCAAAATCACCACCTCACAGTAAACGTAAATCTACCGGGGCGGAAAGATGTTTATATTCTGGAAGGTGAAAAGAAACACGTTGACATCCCATCCCAAACTAGGGATGGTCGATCCAGTGACTTTAACAGATTGTTGATTTTAGTGAAAGCACCAGGTGACTTTAATACCGGTGACTAGGGATACTGAGACTGCTCTGTATGTGTCAACAACAGGCATGGTTACAACTCTGGTGAATCCACACATCGCGGTTTTTTTTAGAAGCCTCATTTTATTAAAAAATAAACTACTATTACTAAACACATTATCAATATCGTGAAACCTGACACAAATCAACCACACACGACGTAATTGAGTCGCAAATGATAGAACCAGTGACAAAGAAAATTTAACCAATGACAGCCATGGTAAATAGCAGCAACTTTTCAGTCGTGACGGCGACATTTTGCCCAATCGCAACAGAGACAATTCCCTCTCCCCCTTTTCAGACAACGACACTGCACGACAATCGGCGCTGTGAGCCGAGCGGTGAGAGTAGAGCCAGTGACAGCGACTAATCAACCAATGACAGCCGTTTCATCCAGTGACTGCGACATTTTGCCCAATCACAACAAAGGTAATTTCCGATCGATCCATTGTTACTGGAACTGGCATTTTCCATATTTTGTCACTGGTACCCCCGACGACAAATGAATATCAGTGACAAGTCACCGTGACAGAAAATATCGGTCATCCCTATCCCAAACTCTACTTCTTGCTCAATTCTTGATCAACAGAGGTCCTTAAGGGACATTGAAGGTTTTTAAATACTGTACATAGATATAAAATATTTTTACAACTCACACCAAGGAGATATAAATAGTGCAACACTTGTGTTAATAGCCCAATCTCATAACATTATTATGGATGAGATGAAAAAACAACTATTTGAATAGTTTTATGTGTAATTTATTAGTTACTTTTTTCCTCTTCGACGGGTTCAATTTTGAATTTAATCATGAGAGTTTGAAATTAACAGCTAGTCTAAATAAAATTTGTCACAAAACTGGCCATTTTAAAATAGTTTTTGAACAGATAAAATGATAAAAAGATTTAATTCTTAGATGTAGGTTTGTAATCTCTAGAACCCATCGCTCTGCAACCCTGGTCCGAATAGAAAAAAAGCAAAAAAGTAATTAAAAAAATTAAAATTATCCGGCATAAAAAAAAATCTTCATCAACCATTATGACATAACCGCAAAGCAGACATTCCTGGACAACAGACGTATGTCCCTTTCACTCACCCATCTGATTCATTATCTACATGAACGCTATAATGTAGAGAAAGTCCCCACGCTGAGTACTCCATAGAGGTGTTTTCTCTGCCTGCTTAATTTAAGCCTCGCACGGATGTCACAACACGGAGGACTGAAACCATAAAGATTAAGTGCAGTGCCTTTACGAACCAGTCTGGAGTAGCCGTTAATAATTATGGAAAGCTTTATATGGAGCGACCATTTTGTTTTATCTACATACAAAGATTAGCCGGCTTAATGGCACAATGAGATCCGATTCTCACGTGATTTAGCCATCGAACAACACGCATATCCAACCTAACCTGGGCAGCGTTGCCAAGCACAGGTTACCCTCGGAATACAATAACACAATTAGCGCTGTTCCACTAAATAGGCCTAATATGCACATTAGCTGTACGGAATATCATTATGTAAAGGGCATCTGGGCTTTTAAAACTTTAACTTTGTAAGGAGTAATGATACGTGCTGACTAGATACCAAAAGGAGCATAATAACACTCATTACGAAATACTATTAATAATCAATGCATAACTCAGTGAATACTTGAGAACTTACTTGCTGACGCGTTTCGAAACAATCGTTTCATTTACAAAACTAACTGTATAACGAATAGCCGTACATTAATACAATTATTATTTATAGTTTGATCAGTGAATTCAAGATGATTACAACAAGCATCATTAGAAAATGGTAATTTATTTAGAATGTTTCCATCATAAAATATAAAAATGGATAAATTAGCCGTTTTCAAGTGACAAAAATAGAAAATTATGAGTAGGCCTACAACACGAGCCGACACATGTCCCAACACTACAAGTACAGCTTACAAAAACATTAAAAATATAAATGAAATATAATCAAATAAATATAATAAAAAACACAAAATTAAATTAGAGGATGACCTTTATATCAAGCCGAACCCTCGCGAAAAGCTTAGCATATTCTTTTGCTCTTATATGATGGACAATGTTTATATAAACAAATTGTAATTGTGAACAACAATGGGTCCTTTTTATGTCATTGCATGGTTTAACAGAGACGAGTATTGTTGAAGGTTAAAACTTGTAAAATCGGCCAACTAACTAATTTTTATGCAACCACCAAATCCCTATTGACTTACACACTTCCAACATTATGTAACTTGGCCACCTCTAAATGTGAATACCTGACCATAATTTCGAACTCTGTATAAAATTTTTAACCCGTCTATATTGGGTATTCCTGAAATATCTTTAAACTATCTGACAAAATCTTTCTAATGCATTAAACATTACAGATTTGTACTGTATGAAAGTATGTGCTGGGTTTCCTTATTTTCTGGAAACGGACTCTCTTACCTACCATCCTTTACAATGGAATACAGTAATTGCTGACTGTTAATCTTTGTTCACTGCATTGGGGTTCCTACTAATACTGTACCATAAACTTTAAATTTAAATAGATAAAACATCTTAATCACAAATATAGTATTTTATTTATACACTTATGTACATTTTAATTGCAAAGCAATCCCTTTCAGAAGAAATTACTACAAACAGACGTAATTTTTAATAATTTCCTCTGAAGATGATTGCTTTTCAAACGAAATGTACATAAGGGCTTAAATGAAAAGTTTGATTTGTGTTTAAGAGATTTTATTTATTTAAATTAATAAAGTTGCTATAAGTTGTTATATACTTTTAAGTTTGATATGAAGAACTTTTCCTGACATTAAACGTACGATAGCACGTCTATCATAACTTGTTGGTGTTTTGTACAGTATCAAATGATTTTTGATCTGTGATAAAAACCTACCCGTGGTTTTTAACCGTTGCACTAAAAACAAAGAAATAAACAAGTAAATAATTTACTTGTTAAAGGAATTAGCTAAAGTGAAATTTCTATGAAGTTTAGGATTTGAAAATAATCTGTGAAAATATAAAAGTACAGAAGAATAAAATTTTATAATTGTGAAAAGTAAATTGCAATGAGAAAAGAAACTGAAGAAAACCGACATTGAACATGTTAAATGTTTAACTGTAAAATTTCTTTTTAATATATCGTTTAGCGGACAGAGTTGATGTTGGAAGCCAAAGTGAATGAAAATGCATGTAAGAAATTTTCAAGAAAGTAACGGGTAGTTGAATCATTTTGCCAAGACATAATATGAAGTAAACAATATTTCACTTCTCATACAGTACAACACATACTTTTAACATTTCTTCATTTATATACTGTTCTGGATTCTAAGATAAGATTTTATTAAAATCATATGTTATAAATTTATCAGACACTATGAATTTCTAGCACAGTCTTAATAAACAAATAAATTAATAATATATCCTAAATGATAGATAATTACATGAAACAATAATAATATAAGGCAGTACTTACGGTAATTTATTAAAGTATATTTGTTTAAACATTACAAGATGCCCATCTATAAAAGTCGTCCTAATTGGAAGCGTAAATGACCAACATAGACAGGCACTACTGTAATATGAAGAGCACTGCGTTTGAACCAATTGTAATCCTAGGTCCTCAATTTCACCTAGACGCTGAAAAGCGCCTAAAAATTAACCAGCCCTACCGGGAATCGAACCCAGAACTTTTAGTTTAGTAATCTACCCACTAGATCTTTCAGCCGCAAACTCATCATTTAAAAAAAACATATTATAACATAGAGACTAAAACGGACTAAAAAGATAGGAAATTTTGAAATTAAAGTTCAAATTGTATTAACATAAAATAAGTTCCAAGAAGTTGCAAGGAACTGAAGAAAAACCAAATACAACATTGAGCACTGTAAAATATTTACAATTTTAACATCTATTTCCTAAATATTGTTTATCTGAGATATTGTTAATCTCAGAAGCAATATATATTATTACTGTAGGCCTATATTATACTGAAAAGTATGTATGAGCATTTAAAGTAAAAAAACAACAGTTTTTTCCTCTCGTTCTTTCCTCACAATATTTATTTTTGAAATATAATATAATGTAAACCATTTGACCCCATCTCGACAGATGAGTCGATAACGCCATGATTTCCAGAAGTAATTAGCTTAGCAGAAGCTTAATTTTAAGTACTGTACACTACATATTGTTATAATTATTTACTCCAAGGTACTGGATCTAAGGACACACCTCTGGTATCTTGTAAATTCTGTACATGCTAATACTTCAACGTTTATGTTTTGGTAAATAAATCCAAAGTAATATAAAAACGACGTTTTACATAATAATATTACATGCTTCCAAGTGCACACCGGGCGGAATTGTCTCCTCGCACGCAACTGTGACAAGTTTCAACACTCGACCACTTTAACCACTCTTGGATGAATTCCGTTCAGTTGAAGCCACCGCTATAAGCTGGATATTAAAACTGATAACTGTTATTATAAGTGAAGAACTGTTTACGATACGGATTTCGTTCTCACATCTGAACGAAACTTGTACAAAGTGTTAAAAATCGGATAAACTGTTCAGTTGCAACCACAGCTGTAAGCAAAATATTAAAGAACTGTTTACGATACGGATATCGTTATCCCATGAGATCGAAACTTGTACAAAGTGTTAAAAATGGGCCAAACTGTTCAGTTGCAGCCACAGCTGTAAGCAAATTATTAAAGAACTGTTAACGATACGCATATCGTTCTCTCATTTGGTCGAAACTTGTGCAAAGTGTTAAAAATGGGCCAAACTGTTCAGTTGCAGCCACAGCTGTAAGCAAATTATTAAAGAACTGTTAACGATACGAATATCGTTCTCTCATTTGGTCGAAACTTGTGCAAAGTGTTAAAAATCGGACAAACTGTTCAGTTGCAGCCACAGCTGTAAGCAAATTATTAAAGAACTGTTAACGATACGCATATCGTTCTCTCATTTGGTCGAAACTTGTGCAAAGTGTTAAAAATGGGCCAAACTGTTCAGTTGCAGCGACAGCTGTAAGCAAATTATTAAAGAACTGTTAACGATACGCATATCGTTCTCTCATTTGGTCGAAACTTGTGCAAAGTGTTAAAAATCGGACAAACTGTTCAGTTGCAGCCACAGCTGTAAGCAAAATGTTAAAGAACTGTTTACGATACAGATATAGTTCCTTCATTTGATGGAAACTTGAGCAAAGTGTTAAAAATCGGACAAGCAGTTTAGTTGTAGCCCTAGATTTAAGCACGATATTAAAGAACTATTTACGATACGGGTATAATTCTACCGCTAGAACGAAACTTTTGCAAAGTGTTAAAAATCGGAAAACAGTTCAGTTGTAGCTAATGCTGTAAGTACAATATTAAAGAGCTGTTTACGAAACTTTTAACAATGAGACAAACAGTTTAGTTTATCCCTAGCTCTGGCCAAGATAATAAAGTTTTATACATGATACATTTATCATTCTCCCACTTAAATGAAACTTGTGCAAAGTGTTAAAAATTGGACAAACAGTTCAGTTATAGCCACGACTCTAAGCTCGATAGTGTACGAAATTTGTTGTGCAAAGTGTTAAAAGTCGGACAAAGTATCCAAGAGGACGGACACACGCACAATGTTGTGGGTGCACTGGTTTGCCTCTCTAATTCTTGTTTCCCAAGAAGGCAAATTAGGTAATTTGAAAACATCTCGCAAGAAAAGGGACAGAAAAGTAAGACCGACGGTTCACTGATTCCTTTCTTTTCTATTATGACTGCCACAAACCCATCTGGCTTCTTCCAAGTAATTTGTCTTAGATTATTCTTTTGTATATTCTGTATAATTTGCGAAATAATCATTCCGAGAATCTTACGACTTTTAGAGAGTAATAACAAAGAGGTAAGTGTAAAAACTAGACGTGAACTTATCGAACGCACTATAGCTAAGTATAAGTATAATCAAATTAAATAAAATACAATAGTAAATGACAAGCAGTTACAACCATATAAAACATAAATCACATAAAATAGTCAATCACACAAAACTTGTCGCGAATGTGAAAGTTTTGCCAATATTCTTTTATCACCTCAAAGCGATGTAGAATGGACGTTGAATCACAGGTGCGGTCATAAAATTAACTAATTGTAGGAAATGGGACCCGAACTCTGTGAGAGTACGTCCGAAGAGTGTATAGACCCTGAACATTAGGTTTGTACGTCCATCCACCCCCTGATACACAAGTGCTAGCTATAATCAGGGGTACCAACTGTGTAATAGGACACACACAAGACGGTCATTACAATACTTCTAATTACGAATTTGATAAAAATATTAAAAAAATTCATTTGTTTGAAACAAATTGATTTGATTCACAATGATTGATTTAAAGAGCTTACACTAGGGTTTATCTTCAAATTAATTTTATATTTTTAATTTTGATAGATTATAATTAGACCGTGCGGCGAACTGCAAAAAAATATATTAACCGTAAAATGAAACTGTGATGTAATTTTCGTCAGTGGCAAAGTAGAATACAATTTGGTCCTAAAAAAATATTAAGAGTAATTAAAATAAATAGTGTTTACATTTTGGGGATTTAAGAGGGTATACATCCAGAGGTTGGGTAAAGGTAACGTAAACCAACCTGAATGTAAACATGAACATGGACGCCCATATAAACGTTTGTAGAGAAGGTTTGGACGTAAATACATTGAATACTAAACATTTAAGTAGCTAAAAAATTCTTACTAAACAAGGCAATTCTAGGCCTACATAATGCATAAAGTTACTGAACACATTATTCTAATCACTCATACATTTTATTAAAAAACAATAACATCTAAATATTCTTGGAAAACACACATTTATTTATATAAATATTTTAGCCCAAAGTCATGTTCTACAATTCACAATGTTTAAAATAACTTTCTCGAAAATATCCACTGGTCTACAAATGACCCGTGAATTATTTTGTTTTTTATTTCCGGGGGTTAGCTAGGAGAGTGCAGCCCCCCTTTTCCCCTGGGTATGAGCGCCTATGAGCATAGAGAATAGTAGTTTGGATGATGGGACATTACTTGGCAAATTTTGTAATATAATTAACGTAATATTAGCATTACTATTGTTTAATAATTGTGCTTAGTATTAAAAAAAAATTATATTTGTAAATTATTTCAATTTAATTTATACTGTAAAAAAGGTTAGTAGTTTTTTTTAAATTTCTGCTTGAGTGATTTCAAGCGTTGAATAACTGGAGAAGGTGTTATGTTTCAAGTTCTGGTACATTCGTTATGTACGAGGAATACGTATCAGCTAGGCGCAGAAGGATACTGTGCTTTTTTATCGGAGCGGAGTGGGGCATCCTGGGTCGGATGATAAACAAGTAGGCATATCAACTCCAGATGATATAGATATGTTTTCGATTATCTATAGCAATAAACCGCTTGGAATTATAAAATTCTAGCCTTGGAGCGAAGGTTAAATTGAAGCAAAATTTGGTTAATCATCAGTGATAACAGATACAGAGTGTTACCTTAAAACATAAAAAATTGTATAAAGATTATTATCCCGTTATTGTTACATATAAAAAAATATCTCACCAGCAATCAGGTTCGAACCTGATCAAATTCCATCTTACCTTCACGGACATCGCACATATCCGCATCTCAGGTCTACATTCTTGGGCCACTTATTAGCCGATGACAATTGTTCAGTTTGCGAAAACGCCCGCGGTATCAAGTTCACAGCGAACGGTCAGGATGGGGGTCGCTAAATATGGCCAGGCGGGAGCAGGACGGGTTCTCCTGCGCTTCGTAGAAATGCAACTAACTGGGGTCATTGGCAGCTCCTGCACACCTACCTAAACAAACAGACAGAGGTTATGTGAAATAATTACGGTCAGGTATGGTGAATGCGGGAATGAAATCTAGGATGGTGGAGTGACATATTTTGTCAGCCTGTAGAAAATATCTCGGGCAAACAGCTGTTTTTCTGACGTCATCTTTTGGTATATTTCAGTAGGCGTATTTTATTCACGGAATTATTTACATACTTAACAAAGCGATTTCTATTTGCGATAACTAAAAAAGGTATTGGCAAGGAAGTTCTACTAAAATTAAGAATAAAGAGAAAATTCATATTAAGAGAAAGAAGAAACGATAATACGAGCATAATTTACGAGGAATGCTGTAGAGTGTAGATAGTAAGTCTGGTGAAATAATAGCTCTGTCTAAAAATTGGCAATGAAAGTAGACATAAGACTAAACGATCACTTTTAACTAAGGGCAATCCGACTTTAAAAAGGTTTCCAAAACCTTTTGGTACCACGACTCCCTCTTTTGAAATGAAATGTTCCCAAGACCCCTCCACTTTACCCAATAAATAAATAGCATGGGCATATGAAAAAGTATAAAATATTATATATATATATATATATATATATATATATATATATATAAAGAACATAAGTTAAAATACAAATACAAGAATTATAATTGAATTTACAATTCAAAGCTTTTCGTTGGCTAACAGTACCAACATCATCAGATGATGTATTTTGACTTATGTTCTTTATTAATACACAAGAATACATAATGTGATATATATATATATATATATATATATATATATATATATATATATATATATATATATATATTGAAAACAATTTATTTATTTATACATACTTTCACAAGTAACATGATATAACATTTCAAGTTAAAACTTGAAATTTGCAAAGTAAATTTTAGCTGATAAGAAAAAAAGCTGTT
Organism: Prosapia bicincta; assembly: GCA_036971475.1. NCBI lineage: Eukaryota > Metazoa > Arthropoda > Insecta > Hemiptera > Cercopidae > Prosapia > Prosapia bicincta. Next base: position 383,019,106 of record JBAIZL010000001.1, read on the forward strand.
AATGAGATGCTTGAGTTTGTATTTTTTATACACCAGCATCCCCATTTGAGGCTGTGCTTTAGTAAGGGCACAACCCAAGTCATTAGCAACATCAAGTTTGTTCCTATAAGATTAAATATATTTAAGTTATCTTCCAATTGGACTCGCGCCCCACTGACTTGCCTCTACACCCTCCAGCTTGGGAACCCATGCTCTAAAACATTAAATGTAACTGAAGATTAAATTAAAGAAAATAACAATTGTAATCTACACAGGAAATTATAATATATATATATATATATATATATATATATATATATATATATATATATATATATATATATATATTTAAAAAACCTATTGAGATTAATAAAACCTATAAAAATTACCAGAACCAGAAATAAAAAATATAAATTATAAGCAAAAAGGAATTAATAAATAAAGGAAATAATATTATAAATAAGATAATCTTATACTTTGAGTAAACATATTTTTTTAAAAAGTTGGGTTTTTATGTTCTAATTAAACATTTTGCTTACAAAAAGGGTTGCTGGACTCAATATTTCTCTGTTATTTTTAGCTATGAAAAAGTTTCTGAAAACGTTAAAAATTAAAAATCTAAATTCTTAATAATTTGATATTAAAAATGATTATACATTCTAAGACATAAAGTAATTATAAACAAAATATGGTGGTAAATTTAAAGTCGCTACAAGTTATAATATGCTTGACTCAATTCTTTACGATGGAACAAAGTCTCCAAGAATGCTAATAAATTCATCCATATTGGAAAATATAATTTTTAGTCAGTGGCAATTTAAGGTTTTGGTTAGGAAAAAAGACATTATAGGGGAGGGAGCCAGAAACCTTGATCTACGGTATGTATAATATTTGTAATTATAATTACATATTATTTTTTAAAATTTAGAAACAAAAGGTGAATTTCATATATATATATATATATATATATATATATATATATATATATATATATATAGCTTTAACGAACATATAACCGATATATTGCTCAAGATTCGCTTAATTTCACATCGCTCAACGGTAAGACCAATAAGGTCAGCCCTATTTGACCATATGAGAGAAATAAGGAATAAGTGAAACTTATTAAAAAAGCCAAGGCTTTTAGCCTCCAATGGCTCGTTGCCCAGAACCCTACCTCGTATGGAAGCGGTCACCATATTCCACCTAATGACTGGCTATGACTACTACCAGAACCATCTTCACTGGGTCGGCGTAGTGGAAGACCCACCTGCTCACTCTGCTAATAGGGCCGAATGGAACTGCGAACACCTAAACTCTTGTCCAGATCTCTTAGACTCCGCTGAGGACCTTGCTGATCGTTGCTGGGAAGCGCGGCGTCGAGGGGCTGAAAACCACATAGCACTTAATATAAATAGAGATGACACGGCGAAAAGCCCTGTGAAGCAGGCTTACCCAGCCAAGATGGAGGCCCCCTCCACTTTCCGACCCAGCATCTTGAAGCCCCGAGCGTCAAGTCAAGCTCTGTTGACTTTTTTTCGATATTCAATGCGTGTTGTTGTGCTATACGTGTTTGAAGCAATGTGTTCGATGTGGTTGTAGCGTATTTTATAATTTGTGTGTTATTTCATTTGTGATTTGGTTCGACGCAGACTTAAATCTGGTCTGGTTTACTAAAAACATGCTCAGCACCTGGTTGTAGAAGCAGTGTTTATAAGGACGGAATTACGTTTCACAGATAAGATTGTTATTTATCTTTAACTGAAATACCTTCCTTTACACAAATTGAGTCAAGACCACATTGAGAGACATCAGGGGTCGTGGAGGATGTAACAATAGCCCCACAGCTAACAAGACCATATTGAGAGACTATTTGGCTACATCAGGGGTCGTGGAGGATGTAACAATAATCCCACAGCTAACAAGACCATATTGAGAGACTATTTGGCTACATTAGGAGTCGTGGAGGATGTAACAATAACCCCACAGCTAACAAGACCACATTAAAAGACTATTTGGCTACACCAGGAGTCGTAGAGGATGTAACAATAATTCCACGGCTAACAAGGCCACATTGAGAGACTATTTGGCTACATCAGGAGTCGTGGAAGATGTAACAATAATACCACGGCTAAACAGTTCACCGGAACTATTAAAAGAATTTTTTTACACATTGAAATTCCCGAGGGGAACTCAAGAAATGTAGCTGTGTTAGATAACTCAATATATTTCAACCTATATGGTAATAAAAGTCATGTAGATAGTATAAATGCATCAACTCCTCATTGGAGAAGCTTAAATGAAGAAGACCAAAGAAGCACCCAGGCGCAGGATGCGGAAAATGAAGTACTGGAAGCTGTGGTATCAGAAACTAAATATGTTACACACTACGATTTGGCATGTAACATAATTGAGTATATAGCTGGTTATGTTTCCAGATCAACCAGGGGTATTATAATATGTGAAGACTGCGTAGAACTGCTTTCTACAAACAAACCTAAACCTATGAGTTTAATTTTCCAGCCAGGGAGGACTTTTCCAGCCTTAACAAGGCGTCCAACAAATATGTACCTTTCGTGAAAGTGTATTAAAACTGATAATAACAACTAGCCACTTGAAATTCGAGAAATTGATTGTAAATAAGATGACGTCAACAGTGCTGTTGATGTGTTTAGGCAAAGACATTTTTTCAAGTGATCATTTTGTAAACCAAGATTTGGAGGACAATCATTATGTGCTGTTGATAAAAGAAATATGTTTTAAATACTTCAACATTAGACTTAAACACTGCGCAAAGTTATTTTACGAGAAAATGCACGACACGAAAAGAAATAATTTGTGCAAAACCGTGTTGTTTTTAGGACAATAAGAAATAACAGTGTACTTAGTAAGTTGTATTACTTCTCATCGCTCATATATGCTCATTGATGTGGATAGCATTGTATCACGGAAAAAGCAAATAGGCCTACTATTGTTCTTTATTGTCTCAGTAGTTATTTTTTTCCTGTAATATTCTTATCCCAAAATTATAGAACATGGTAAGTTACTACAAACAAATGGTACCTGGTAGCTGACACAAACTCTCTCACATTAATACAAAAGATAAAATGTTCTATTTTTAATATTAATAGAGAACCTTCAAAATATCTAGTTTAATACATTTGAATTTATATGTAAACAAATGTAATTATTTACATAAGTTAAAATTATCTTAAAGAAGAAATACTTAAAAATATATGCATACAGGAACAAAAGCCGCGATCTACGTACGAGTATAGGCCTGCAGTACTCGGCGAAAATGTGTCGCGCAGCGTTTAAAAACTTTTCACTTTACCACTTTACTAGCAGTAAACCAAAGGTCCTACCTATATGAAATAAAAAGAATAATAAAATCTAACTAATTATCTCAAACTTTTACGCTTACAAAAAGTTTCTAACCAACAAATACGAAACATTGTCGCTTACTAACTTTTTTATGTTTCTTAAAGTACAACTTTTATTAAATTTAATTTTTTAACGTTCTTTCAAACAAACAAAAACATTTATGGTTTAATATTCTGAATGAGGGAATCATGTTGCTTACACCTACCAAGTTTCAAAATTTAATTCCCACTCTAAGTGCTTTATACCTTGATTTAAGTGGAAGTTTTTATTAAATTTTGTGCGCTGCACGGCGCGGTATTGGAGAAATTTTACCCAGCCAAGATGGCGAATTCGGGTTCACATCTCCCTATATCTATTTCACTAGACGACCACTCTATTTGTATAATGTGCTCTGTACTGAAAACCAAGAACGCTAGCCATAGGGAGATTGCGCTAGCTGCATTTAATCAAGTTCTATTGTTTATAAATGTAAATAAGTAATAATTTGTTTAGTAAATTGAAATCCTATTTACTAAGTAACAGTGAGGTCTTTTTGTTAAGTTAAGAAATTTTGATAATCTTTCATTCAATTCAATCCATTCAAAATACAGATTTGGCATCCAACAATAAATTTATTTAATAATAAATTAGGTAAGCCTTTAACAAAAAGGAGATTTGATATTAAAATTAACTTAATATTTTTTTCAATAATTTTATTTCGTAACATAACAAAAGCAGTGGTATGTTGAGTTGCCTCCAATAGCATGAGCAACTAGCGCTATGTCACAATATCTATACAAGACAATATCAATTTTATCGTTTAATCTCCGGAGTTCTTCCATAAAATCGGTCTTCTTCCACATTGGGATAAGTTCTTCTGGTTTTTACTAGAAAAGAGCGATACACTTAAGACTTAACTCCTTTCAGAGAAGGAAAGGACGTGTCTGAAAAAGGAGTTGAAACTCTTAACTCATTGCTGCGTCAAAACTCACTTATTGAGTATCTTAGTAAAAAAAAACGGCAAGTCTCTTGTTTTGTTCCCCTACTCCCTAGTGACCATGATCACCTTACTAGAGGATTTAGAATTTGATAATAAATCGAGGAAGGAGGAGTATATTCGTTTAATTTACATTCGCGCTCCACGTGTTGTTTTTACGAGTAACTAGATCCCACTAGTGGTTTTTAATTTTCATAAATTTATAAACATTTTAGAAATTGTATACAATTTGAAACAGATTTTCACGATTTCTCAAGGTAAACGTTTTCAAACCCTGCTTTACCTCCCATATTATTTTTTAAAGGAACCATATTTACTAAAAATAATTATATTTCACAATATCAGTTAAAAGGTATCAGTCAAGATATTGTAAACCTGAAACAATTAGTTTATTTTCAGGGCTTCCAAAAAAAAACATTTTTCAATGCCTGCTTTACCTTCCATATTAATTTTTGAAAGAAATAATATTGGCTAGAAATAATTTTTTTATTTTTCAATAACAGTTGAATATATCTGAATAGTATACAAAGAAATTTACATTGTATGAAGACAACAAGTTACTAAACAACCTAAACATTTTATTTACGTATTATTAATAAACAATATGATTAAATAATAAATTAAATATTATTAAAATACCTAATCGATTTGAGTGGGGAGTTTCTAAAAGCAGTTTACTCCTTCAGTGACTTAGCGATTCGATCGCACGAGTCACTTTGCCCATGTCTAGCATTTACTTGAAATGTTCCCTCCTTGTATCTGCGGCCCAGCAAGAGCTTGCGCTCCTTGTGGCACCTGTAGTACAGTAAAATAATCCTGGATGTAGAGTTTATGAAAACGTTTGTCTTGAAGAGAACTATTTCCTATTACCAGTCTACATGGTGTTTTGATTTCGTTATAAACACGTCTAATCAATTCGGAACCTACAGCTTCATAGACAGACAGCCTCTGACAAGACGATGGCTATATTTATGACCCGACCATACTCTCTAAGCCATCTCTGAGCAGACGTAATAAATCATTCCAAAATTGACTACAGCGAATAAAGCTTTATTGTCGGTTATCATTTTCTTACTTGAAGCGAAGTAGTTTCGGATTTGAGGGTGACTTTGATGTAATGCGATATAATTCACTATAGCATGAATGCGATTAGGAGATTTCTATAAATTCAAATGGATAATTGTTTTATGCTATGACGGCGGCCATTAATAGTATCACGAATGTAGTTTAGGGCTGTGAATGTAGATAGTAAGAAGATAAGGGCACACACTCATCTGGCCAGAAATAAAGGGCGGCTTATGTATGCAGGATTGTATGCGAATCGTAGATAGTAAGAAGATAAGGGCACACACTCATCTGGCCAGAAATAAGAGTAAGGACCATGGCGGCTTATGTATGCAGGATTGTATGCGAATCGTAGATAGTAAGAAGATAAGGGCACACGCTCATCTGGCCAGAAATAAGAGTAAGGACCATGGCGGCTTATGTATGCAGGATTGTATGCGAATCGTAGATAGTAAGAAGATAAGGGCACACACTCATCTGGCCAGAAATAAGAGTAAGGACCATGGCGGCTTATGTATGCAGGATTGTATGCGAATCGTAGATAGTAAGAAGTTAAGGGCACACACTCATCTGGCCAGAAATAAGAGTAAGGACCATGGCGGCTTATGTATGCAGGATTGTATGCGAATCGTAGATAGTAAGAAGATAAGGGCACACACTCATCTGGCCAGAAATAAGAGTAAGGACCATGGCGGCTTATGTATGCAGGATTGTATGCGAATCGTAGATAGGATAACCGAAAAATAATAAAAATTACACGAGGATTTACACCTAACTTATCCGTACAGTAGTGACAAACAAGTAATAAAAACAACTTTAAAAAAAGTCAATTTCTACTGAGGTCAACAAAGAAAAATTAATTTTACTTACTTTTTAATTTATAATTACAATTAATATAAATATGTGTATACATATGACAGAATCACAGTATTAAGGACTAAAAGCTAGTATCCTTTTAATTTTTCATTTTCCTCTACAAAGGTCTATATAGTGTAGGACTATTATTTTTGTGTTACCATTTATTCGCTTTTTTCCGTTTCTACTTTATGAAGCTGATGGTGATTTATAATTTCCCGGTCTATCCACCTCTTCTTGTATTGCTTTATTATTGCAAGGAACTTTCTTTTATAATTTTATATACATCTTTAAAAAACATATTTTTAGCAATGGGAAAGTTGGTTCCGTGCCAAAGTGCTGAATTTCAAATACTGTATGTAGGCTCTTAGTTCGAATCCAACCGTGACATCAGATTTTTTAAAATTTTTATTAATGGATTAATATTGAAAAAACTGTTTTAAAATCATTGTTATTTACTAGAGGTTATAAAAAATGTATTTCAACTTGATTAAATGACTAAAAAAGTATATCATTAACAATAGAAAACTTATACAAGAGAGGGTACTAGAAACTTTATATCAGGGAGGGTGTGAGCTCCTTGTGGGGTACAAGTTCTAAGGAGAGTGTGAGCTAATTGAAGGAATTGAAAAAGGTTGGGCAAGAAAAAATGTTTAGTGGAAACAAATTACGGATTAGTCAACGCTGCTGACTTTTATTTCTACTATGTACAGTAAGGATGGATTTTACAAGCTACAACGTTAAGTAAAACACGTAGATGTACACCTAGCTTTATACGTAATAATAAAAAAACCAATAAAAATGTTTAGTGAAGAAGAATTATGGATTAAACAGTGCTGCTAACTTTAGTTTCTACTATTTACAATTTGGAATTTACAAGCTACAACGTTTCATAATACACGTAGATGTACACCTAACCTTATACGTAGGCTAATAATAAAAAATGCCGAACAAAAAAGATGTTTAGTGGAGAAGGATTATGGATTAGACAGTGCTGCTAACTTTCGTTTCTAGATGTACTGTTTGGATTTTATAAGTTATAACGCTTATAAATGAACAAAAAACGTACTCATAGTTTTATTATTTCATTTAACTTATTATTTTTGGTTGCTGCATGCGTCGAATTAATATTTACGAGTAATTACTACTATCATCTAAAAATAGTGATTACTTTTATTCCAATAAGATCGCAATAAAATCTTTATTAAAAGCCTATATAAACGAGGAAAAAGGGTTGTAAAATTATATGTGCAGGAAGTAATTAGTGCTTTGGTAACTTTGGTTTTTACTATGTATATTTTAGATTTAATAAATTAAAATCCATCATAATATCCCCCTTTATCAGACACACCCACCTTTATCCAGATTTATTTTAATATCATTATTGTTGTTACTGCTACGTCTGTGCATTTCGATTTTTTTCCTTAAAAAAATAACATTCCGGTCCATCTGGTTCGCACGGACGTTTCTGTCCCGTAACCCAAACGAGACAGCTGCTGCCAGAGTATAACAAGATCTAGACATCGCTGTCATCCATTCTACTTTCACTGCCTTCTAGATCTGCACGTAAGTTTAAAAATTCTGCTTGCGACGCATTCGTAGCAGTTTCCATATTCAGTCACAATTACCACAATGAAGGCTGCCTTACCAATTATACCTCCGGCACTAACTGCCTACACAGTGCGAGCGACATAAGGTCTGTAGGCGGCACCTAATGAACATATGTGCATCGGTCAGGAATAGAAATAACCAAGTTAAATATAACTTACAGTCCCATTAATAAATTATACAATTGAATTTACTCATAAAAAACAAATCGACAGACTGGCAACGCCTACTGTTTCGACATTAAGAAGGTCGTCTTCGAGTTATGAGAATAGGTTACGATGCTCTCTCATGACTGTGCAATTGGACCATGGCGTTTGGAACACATCCAATACGGAGCAGTGGGGAAGATTTATGCTACAAGAGTTGGTTACTTTGAAGGAAAATGGAGATGGTGTTTGGTTAGGGTTGATAAATTAATGCGTTTAGGTGATCTGTGGTGCAACCTAAAAGGCAGATAATACAAGTAGGCCTAATGCCCGGAAAGAGAGGGGAAGGATAGGGTTAAACTTTCAATAATAATACTTAAATGCATCCAAGTGAAATTAAAAAGTCTTGTGAGCTCAGTATAATAACAAGCTGCGTTCAAAAAGTAAGGTGACTTTTCAAATATGGCGAGCAACGTACACTCGATTTTGTTTTCGTTAGTCCACATGGTCTGAACATATGTTTACAGTTGCAACAATATGGCATAGTTCGTCTGTTTTTGATAGATACAAGCGTTAGAAGTGTTTTTGTGTGCTCGGGTATAGAAAATGGATAAAAGAATTTGCATCAAATTTTGTGAAAACATTTTGAAAACAGGGAAAAGTCGCAGGGGCTCGGAGAACATGATTGCCTGAAGCATGACTGTGGTGCTAAAAATATCACCAATCTAAAATCAAACAATAAAAGGAATAAACAAATTTACAATACGTATTTTTATTTTGGCCTCTTAAAAAGCCATAGAAAGGAACTAATTTTTCACCTAGATCAGATGCCATAAATAAAAACTGAGAAACATGTTGCAATCTATATAAAATCGTTGAGCCTCTAACAATATTAAAATTAATAAATAAATAAAAAACAAAACAAAAATAAAACAAAAATAAAACAAAAATAACAAATTTTAAAGCAAAACAAAAATAATGAAACAAAAAATAATAATAATAAAAATACCTGATTAAAATTAATCTACACATAAATCAATTAATGACTTCTATAAACTACAATCAAAACAAAGAAACTGGAATTTAACAAGAAATTAAAATACATTACTGTACGTATAAAACACAAACACTGGCTAGCAGGGAGAATTTACTTGCATCTTATAAACATTTAGCTCTACAGTCCGGTGAATCATGGTTCTTGACCGACAGAGTCACTTAATATTTAATATTGTAAATTGCATTGTAGTTGTAGTAATTAATTTTAGTCTTTAAAACAGTGTGGCTTTAATCGCACTGCTGTCACCCAATAAAACTAATGTTTTTTACCAAGAGTAGTAGTTTTCTATATTCCGCTCCAATCCGCACAAAGTCGGAACCAGCGGAACTATAAAATTTTACAAAAATTTTTACTACACCCTTTTGTTTTTCAATTAGCATTTTTTTGTTTGACTGTTTCATATAAATGTATCCTTCCAGCTGCAAATCTAAAATTTTAAAAAAAAAATTAATTTTTACTAATGGCTTATTTTGCTCTGTTAAAAAAATAGGTCCAAACAGTCGATCAGCGAAGGAAGGGATATGTTGCCCTACTCCTGAGGTTTTTCAGCGTATGTATATAAATTACAATGGTTGCGTACAGGAATGTAGGATCAGGAGTGTTGCGTACAGGAATATATGTTCATGAGGAATATATACGAGTACAGGTTGCGTATAGTATCAGGGCTGTTTTTTTTAGATAGGGCTGAGATCAAGGAGTGACACTTTCAAACGATGAAAAGACGTTTTTGTTATTAAGGGAATTTAGAGTTTTATGCTGCAAATTATTAAAAAGAAATTTGAAAAAAAATCAGTAAAGAAAAAAATTAACTGAATTAATAAGGATTTACACGTTACTTGCTCAACGCTCCGTTAAAAGGTTAGACACAACTCTTTCAAAAGTGTTCTAAAAATAAATGCCTTTCAAAAAATGTTATAAATAATAACTTTCAGCTATACAAGAACGTGGCTGCATTTTATAAGTAAAAACATCTCCATGTAATAAAAATTTTATGTTGGTTTGTGTACGCTTCAAAAACTCAAAAAGCTCTGCAGTGACCAAGGTAAATTTTTGGCATGATATACAACCCGCTTTAAAGATGGTTTTTTTATATATTTTTTGCGTCTGTAACATACCCGTGACCAAGAGAAAACAGCGTTTTCAACCAAAACATGTGTACTACTAACAGTGCCATCTGCTGGAAGAGAGGGCATCACTCGCCTTACTAGCTAACGATAACCACAATCACACGTGAAACATTACCTGTTCAAAATTACATTGTTTATTATAAAAACAAACTTAATCACTTGCATCCATTCAGATTATTATACATTCTGTATTAAATATTCACCTCAATTGAGGTACTTTAGTGTGGCCATGTGGTGATTGAGTTGCGCCGTTCACAAAATTGTTTAAGTAGTGATTATCCGGGAATGCCAGAACACAGCCGAGCTGCGATTGCTTCATTTAATGTGGATTTGCACCGTAAACAGAATTACAACATAGGTGACCTCCAGTTATATGTCTTATCAAGCATTTCCAAATTAACACGTGAGCCTTAGGGCATTATGCACGTGAGCCCAAAGGCGTTATGTACGTGACCGCTTAATACAAATGATAAATGACGGAGTTGAGGAGCACTTCTTGCACGCACCAGGAGGAACTGGGGAAACATTTTTTATCAGATTGATTTAGGCAACTGTTTCAAATGACATGGCTCTGAATTGCCTTAGTCTTTGAAATATTGCAAAATTAAAGTTCTATGAAACGTATGGTTCGTTTTGTTCATCATTTCTCATCGCAACCATAATGTGCCACAGCAAAGCATGACAGGGTACATCCATGCAACCATAATGTGCCACAGCAAAGCATGACAGGGTACATCCATGCAACCATAATGTGCCACAGCAAAGCATGACAGGGTACATCCATGCAACCATAATGTGCCACAGCAAAGCATGACAGGGTACATCCATGCAACCATAATGTGCCACAGCAAAGCATGACAGGGTACATCCATGCAACCATAATGTGCCACAGCAAAGCATGACAGGGTACATCCATGCAACCATAATGTGCCACAGCAAAGCATGACAGGGTACATCCATGCAACCATAATGTGCCACAGCAAAGCATGACAGGGTACATCCATGCAACCATAATGTGCCACAGCAAAGCATGACAGGGTACATCCATGCAACCATAATGTGCCACAGCAAAGCATGACAGGGTACATCCATGCGACCATAATGTGCCACAGCAAAGCATGACAGGGTACATCCATGCAACCATAATGTGCCACAGCAAAGCATGACAGGGTACATCCATGCAACCATAATGTGCCACAGCAAAGCATGACAGGGTACATCCATGCAACCATAATGTGCCACAGCAAAGCATGACAGGGTACATCCATGCAACCATAATGTGCCAAAGCAAAGCATGACAGGGTACATCCATGCAACCATAATGTGCCACAGCAAAGCATGACAGGGTACATCCATGCAACCATAATGTGCCACAGCAAAGCATGACAGGGTACATCCATGCGACCATAATGTGCCACAGCAAAGCATGACAGGGTACTGCTAGTTTTATTGTATTTTATTTCATTGACTGTAATTTTTTTATATCAATGATTTTTGTAAAACCAGGCTCAGAGGGAAAATTGTATCACTTTAAAAACACAAATGGAAATTTAAAAAAAGTAATTTAGGAGAGTTGAAGTCTCTCTTTCAGCATGTTTCTATTCTCTTCTCTAAGTAGGACATTCCTTATTTACGGAGGAACGTTGACGGGGAACACAACTCTGTGCCTGGGTTTGGTCCTATTTTGAATAAAATTTACGTTTCTTGAAGTATTCAGTAAAACAGAAAATGTTGGCTGTCCAAAGGACTTGCCACATTAGTCACATTTACAAGTACAAAACACTCGACACACGTTAATTATTATTTTCTTAATTTCATGTAATTAACTCTTTACACGCAGAACGCTGCAAGTCGATAGAGTTGTCACATTAGGTATGCACATTTATTCTGCAACACTTTGTATGATTTACATTTATGTAAAGCAGCATAATTTGGTGACACCTTTAACCTGTCGTTGCGGTCACGCCATGTGTCCAACGGGAGTTCTTTCTTCATTAATTAATTTCTTTATACGGTAGTAAATAATTTTTTACTAACAATATTCTTCCAGACAAGTTTATACTTCATTGCCTCTCAACTTCGTATAGATCATATTATGCTATCGTTTTATACTACTATTTTGGCCTTTAGTGTTTTTCAGAATTTTCAAATTCTTTTACGTTATTCACTATATTCTATTTACTGTTTCTATTTAACGAGTTTGTATTTATGTCGAGTACTTATTATTTAATTTTACTTTTAAATTTTGTTCTTTATATTTTGACATGAGTAAAGCTCTAGAAATATAACGTCACATTTCACACGTAAGATTTCAGTAAGCTAAACGAATTGTCCCGAAGATTTCCGAAAGTCAAACTTTATCATACCTGAGTGATTATTGGTATTTATGATCTTCTGACCGACCACGATTTTATACTGGAACAAATAGCATGAGTAATTTAATTTTCATAAACTTCACTCTATGGATTTTGATATTTTTAACAGATCTCTATTAATGTCCATTTTTAACTGAATTTTATAAAACAATATTTGTTTCTCAACATAAAAAATTTGACATGAGTAAAATCCGAGATCCACTCTTTGGCTTAAAAGTGCCTATTTTTTCCTGGTTAGGAACTGGTTTATTTCACTTAAACGATCCTGCGCAAGTGATCCATAATTTCCCCCTTCTACTAGAACAAGAGAATAATTATGTCGTTTCCTTATACCTCTACATCCAGGTTGAGAGCAGTTCTACTCTAGCTAAATGACTCTGCTCAGGCAATACCAGAATTTCCTACTAGGAGTTCTTTATCACCTTACCGTAGTCTTTTTGTTTATTCTTTCTTTTCCTTCTTCCTTCCCTACAGAGAGTGTAACTGAAAGACACCCTGATTGAGTATAGGTTTACTTCAGGATAAGTCCTGTACAGTATAAAATGATTCCTCCTACATCCTCTACTAAGGAGTTTATATTCCGTCCTCTATTCACAGCCCTTTCTCATCCTTCGAAGGCGCTACTAGCCACACAGGCTGATTGCTTTCCGTTGCAAAACTATCACCCAATAACAGCCTAACAAATATCAAGGAAACCTCATATTATTTTCAAGTTATACATCGTATAGCTTAAAGTTTTCGGCAACGGATCTTACATTCCATAAACCTCCTACGACACTTAAACTCCACCAAAGCAAAATTGCGGCTATGAATAAAGATATCAGAGTAAAGAAGGAATGCTTGCTACTTGGGTATGCAAAGATGTACGCTTGAACTATTTTGAAAGATGGCCAAGACCTGACTATAGATGGCCGTCGATCCACATAAGAACAAACATTCCATATCGGGATGACGACCACTTAACAAATGCGCTATCAAATAGCATGCATTATTTGTGCATGGTTGTATGCTTTGTACCACTAGGTAGTGTTTTAATAGCTACAACCATGAATACATTTGCTTTTCTAGTTTGAGATACATATTGTCTTTAGATGAGAAGATATCCCTCGTATAAACTTTTCTGTTTACTGTGGTGCAAATTGTGAGAAATATTTCGTATAAGATTTTTTATTAACAAGTTATATATATATATATGTGTGTGTGTGTGTGTGTGTGTGTGTGTGTGTGTGTGTGTGTGTGTGTGTGTGTGTGTGTGTGTGTGTGTGTGTGTGTGTGTGTGTGTGTGTGTGTGTGTGTGTGTGTGTGTGTGTGTGTGTGTGTGTGTGTGTGTGTGTGTGTGTGTGTGTGTGTGTGTGTGTGTGTGTGTGTGTGTGTGTGTGTGTGTGTGTGTGTGTGTGTGTGTGTGTGTGTGTGTGTGTGTGTGTGTGTGTGTGTGTGTGTGTGTGTGTGTGTGTGTGTGTGTGTGTGTGTGTGTGTGTACATACGTATATATTTAAAACCAATTACTACTTAAACAACAAAGAAAAGTTTTATTTGTTTCTTTTTATTTTATAATTACAATTAATATAAATATGTATATAAATTTGTCAGAATAACAACATTAGGTGGCAAAATAGAAAGCTTATTTCCTTCAAATTTTCCATTTTCCTTTCTATGTTTGGTGTTGGACTATTACTTTTGTTTGTTACTGTTTATATGCTTAATTTTTTTGTCGGGTACATTGTGTTGTAGGTTCTTTTCGCTTTCCTTTCGCATTGTCTGTTTGTGATGCAAGGTTTGACACCGTTAATCCAGTTTATTTATTGATTTTATTCCTTTCATTAATTTTTAATCCAAGGGCATTATTTATGATATTGGTGGGCAACCATGGCAACAATTTAAGGTTATACAATGGAGGAGATTTTTCATTTAGATCTTTTTCATTTCTAGAAGTTCATTTCTATAGAAAGTTGGCTCAGTTCCAAAAAGCGTTAAATTTCGAACATTAAGATACACAGTTCGAACCCGACTTAGACTCCCAAATTATTATAATTTAATTATTGAATAAATATTTGAAAAAAACTGTTTTAACATCAATTGTTATCCACTATAGGTTATGAAAAATGTATTTGAACTAGATTGAATAAGTAGAAACGTATTTTATTAACGATCGAAATTCTTTACAAATTATATATCAGGAGAGAGTGAGCTAATAGAAAAAATTTAATGAAGCCCTTTAATCAATGTTTTTTTAAAAAATAACATAGGCTTACATTATTTGAGGTTTTATGTGGTTCAAGGCAACCAGTCAGTGTACTACCGCCTAGGAAGAATAGGAAAGGAGTGTGAGCATAGATAGAGTTATGGTAGGCACATAAAATATACAGATTGCGGGTTCACGGGAGTGTTGTGTGCTGAGCTTTGGGTATATATTTACCGTGCCCACGTGTACGATTTTAGCGAAAAGAATTATACGCAAAAAGTCATCACGGATAGGAAAATAATTATTACAACTCTCGCTCACGCCCCAAAAATTATTAATTTTGGAAAATTGTAATTCCACCATATGTGGTGCTAATAGTGCTAGTAAAAATATACATTGCCCACCCTCATTACAATGCTTATGCGAATAAAAAAAATTGTTCTGAAGCTATATTTTTAATTATTGTTTGTTATTGCCGCGGAAGGTTAATTTTATATACCTATGAAGTATCCTTTCAGGATAGATTTGGTTATAATTTTATACGTTTTACCAAATATACACTTGCAAGGCTAGAATAGATATCACGTGACGTCACCTGGCAAAATGTATTACTCGGCGGAAGTAGACGTTCAATTAGGTAATGTAATGTTGTATAAAATTATAACCTAATCTATTCTGACTGGACACTTTACTGGTATATTTTAATATAGGTAAAAAGTAATTTATAAAATTACACCCAAATCTATCCTAACTGGAGACTTTATAGCTATATTTAAATATACATAGTACGGCGCGCTGTTGATACGCGAGCGTAGTACTTCTGACTACTCGCACTGACTTTTTTACCCAACTTTAATTTGATAAAATGGTATTTATATCCCTTAGCGAGAGTTTTCGTTATTTTTTTCGTATCCCTGATGACTTTCTGCGTCGGCCGGTAATGTTTTTCGGTAAAATCGTACACGTGGAAATGGGAAATAATTACCGGGCTTTGTACCTGGAGTAGACCTACTCTCTATTTAAGTCATAAAGAGGTCACACAACTTTATACCATTGACAATTTTCCATTTTGTAAAAAAAATCAAGTTACTTATATGTATTTTGCTATACAAACCACGTAGAACTAAACTCTGAGACACTGATTCTACACTAGCAAGAATTTTAATACAACTAGCCTAAAAATCTGGTTAACCGTAAATCATACTGTTTACACTTTAAAAACGACACTGATGTTTTCTGAAGTGTTGGGTTTTGACCCCGCATTTACACTCTGCCCAGTCCATGCTAGCGAACTCAAGGTCAGATACCCCGTTAAACCTCACGCACTGTACGTATGGATACAATTCACACCAAAATAGCACGTATAAGCGTTAGTTTCAGTAATCCGGCGCTAGACAGCGCTGCTTGTCATTTTCGATGAAAAAATATACAACAAAAATGACAAACGAAATAAAAAAACATAGGATTAAGGACGGACTTGCAGCCCATCGTTGTCAAAGATTTCAAAGATGTATATGGAAATCGACTAACTGCTGGGTTTTGCACTGACGGAGGTAGAGAGGTCTCTTCTTTGCACTTTTTGTTAACGTCAGAGACTAATTACCATCGTCTTACTATTTACTATGAAATTTCTACTAAACTATTACTTTATTGGGATATTATTTATTTCATCATACATTAACGGCTAGTTTTTACATTTATATTACCAACCTACTAATAACGGCTACACACACTTTCAACTGTCCGCCAACCTTCCTGACTTAGAAGTGGAGCTTTATGTTCAGAGGTGAAGCTTCATGGTGACGACACTATCATCGTCTTCATCATAAAAGCAAAAACACTGAGATAAAAACAAATTTGTAAATGTTCAAGCAATTATCGTTTTAACACAAGGGACCGTGCGAGTGTAGGGACCCCACAATAAGCCATAGCTGAAGTTGTTGGTCAACAACTTCACTGCTTGTATAAAAAAGTAAGTCAGTAAGAAGCAAATTAAACACAGCCAAGCGAATGATTGTTTGCTTTAAGTTAGAGTGATTGCTGACAGGAAATTGAGAAGAGCATTGCAATTTCCGGTTCGCCGCCTACTGGTTATTTATTCCTGAACAGGTATGCATACAAGTTCAATGGCGAATCTTAGCAGTTCTTAAATGAAAAAAGTATAAAGTTTAACATTAAATTCAAAATTATTGTTTTACACGGTAGAGTAATAGAAATTTTAATACAAATTCACTCAATTCTTCTCCAACAATTTTCATTTCACACTGTACAAGTACAATGACCTACTAACGGTTTTTAACGACATTTGCCCGTGACGTATTATTGACTTTTAACGACATATGACCATGACGTATTAATGACTTTGAACGACATATGCCTACGACTTATCAACAACATTTAACGACATATGCCCATGACGTATTAACGACTTTTAACGACATATGACCATGACGTATTAACAACTTTTAACGACATATGACCATGGCGTATTAACGACTTTTAACGACATATGACCATGACGTATTAACAACTTTTAACGACATATGACCATGACGTATTAACGACTGTTAACGACATATGATCATGACGTATTAACGACTTTTAACGACATATGCTCATGACGTATTAACGATTTTGAACGACATATGCCTACGACTTACCAACAACGTTTAACGACATATGCCCATGCCTTATTAACAACTTTTAACGACATATGCTCATGACGTATTAACGACATATGGTCTGACGTATTAACGACTTTAAACGACACATGCATACGAAGTATCAACAACGTTTAACGACATATGAGCATGACGTATTAACAACTTTTAACGACATATGCTCTTGACGTATTAACGACATATGGTCTGACGTATTAACGACTTTAAACGACACATGCCTACGAAGTATCAACAACGTTTAACGACATATGCTCATGACATATTAACAACATACGCTCTGATGTATCAACGACTTTAAACGTTAGTCTATAAGTTCATGACGTATAAACGACTTTTAACGACATATGCTCATGACGTATTAAAAAGTTTGACCGACATATGCCGATGACGTATTAACGACTTTTAACGTTATGTGCTAATGACTTATTAACGACTTAAACTGGAGTCTGTAAAATCAAGTACATGTTTAACTGAACTGTGTTAGAGTGTTGAAATAATTAATTATAAAAAGCGACAACTCAGGTCCAACTTTTACTGTTAAGCTAGAAGAGTCATAGCTTGCATCGGTAGCGCCAGCATGTAGTGATGCTAATACTTTATGACATTTGCTGCAGTCCCAGGAGTTCTGACAGCGGCAAAGATTAACAACTCTTAGAGTATAATTGTAGTACATCCTCGAGGAGAAGACATACTTAATAAAGAATCGTTTAAATATAGCCAACACTAAGTGGATAATGTATTATTTATGTTACCTTTGCAGTTGGTACCACTGTGTGAATAAATCAGCAGAACCTGATAGCAGTAATGTAGACACAACCACGCACCCAACCATCTGCTCACTATGTTAAGCCATCATGGTAAGTACCCAAACATTGTTTAAGACCTATAGTTACAATGACCAAGGTATACATTGTAATTTGAGTTTATTCAACCCCGATCCACCGTAAACGGTTAATAGCTTACGCTTGTTTCATTTAACGTTTTAAAACCACTAGTTCGCGTTAAAAAAAATTGAGATTAATCTATACAAAATTTGTTTGTATATTAAAACTTTAGGCCCTACTTGGATATTTATTAAAATACAAGACGAAGAAATATTAAATTAAGCTCTGTATATTTATGGAGTCTTTACTGAAATTTTGTCATTTTAGAATTTAAAGTAGTAATCAAATTAATACAGATGAACGTAATGAATCAGGAGTTCTATTCGAGTTCTACCATATTGGTCAGTCGATAAAATTCCCGCTTTATTAATAAACGACGAGACAAATATTTAATTAAAGTAAGATTGAAGAAAATGGGAAGAGAACTTCAAAATAGTAAAGTAAATTATATATTGTATGCAGTATAATTATTACAAAGTAAAATATATATTCTATGCAGTATAATTATTAAGTAAATTATATATTGTACGCAGTATAACTATTATATATATATATATATATATATATATATATATGTTTTCTTGTAATATAGTTAATAAATTAAAAATATTTCAAAAACAAGAATACTTTTAATGAATATATTTATTCAAAGCTTTTCGCCGATAAAATAGTTTGTATATTATTTATACAATTATACAATTTATACAATTATTTATATAATTATTTTCCTGAAGATGCTGGTACTATTTTATCGGCGAAAAGCTTTGAATAAATATATTCATTAAAAGTATTCTTGTATTTGAAATATTTTTAATTTATTAATTATTATATATATATATATATATATATATATATATATATATATATATATATATATTGTACGCAGTATAATTATTAAAAAGTAAATTATATATTGTACGCAGTATAATTATATATATATATATATTGCACGCAGTATAATTATTAAAAAGTAATTTATATATTGTACACAGTATAATTATTAAAAAGTAAATTATATAGCCGATTGTGTGCAGTATAATTATTAAAAGTAAATTATATATTGTAACCAGTATAGTTATTAAAAAGTACATTATATAGCCTATTGTATGCAGTATAATTATTAAAAAGTAAATTATATATTGTACCCAGTATAATTATTAAAAATTACATTATATAGCCTATTGTACACAGTATAATTATTAAAACGTAAATTAAATAGCCGATTGTGTGCAGTATAATTATTAAAAAGTAAATTATATATTGTATGCAGTATAATTATGAAAAAGTAAATTTATACATAGTAATTTGTAGAATATTGTAACGTCTGTTATAATTTATGATTAGTAGAAAGGTTACGATTTCAAATTAACCATTGAAAATGCACTGCACAACGTTTCGACGTATAAAATATGTCCTCTTTAGGGTATTTAATGAAATTACAACATTAATAAAACATTATAATAAAAGAATACATTCACAATATTAAAAAGATATTTACATTATAACTAATATTGCAATTATTTTGTAAATGTCATTGCTTGTACATGAATTTCCAGCCAAACTTTGATGATTCCACTACATTTTACATATAGTTTACCTGGAGTTTCATGTACAAGTAATGACCTACTACAAAATAATTGCAATACTGTAATGAAAATAACTTTTTAATATTGTTAATGTATAGTTTTAATACAATACAATAGTGTGTTTTTTTTTAATTATTGTAGCTTTATTAAATAAATACCCTTGAAGAGGACATTGTTTAAATGACGAAACTTTGGGTGATGAATTTTCAATGAAGTCAATTGATCGAAACTTTTCTCTTATATATAATAGTTATACAAAATGTAGGCCTAATTGTTACTTATTATCGAAAAATAAATAGCGTTATTACGTTAATTAGAGCTTAGTTAGTGAGAAAAATTCCCAACGGTAAACATTAAAACAGTTTACTCTAAATCTCACTATACATTAGTTCATTAAAACATACACATTAGTTTATTAAAACAGACTAGTTTCGACGACGATGTCGCCTTCATCAGTGCTTGGCTCTGAGTAGTAGCCAAGCACTGATAAAGGCGGCATCGTCGTCGAAACTAGTCTGTTTTAATAAATGTCTCAATAAACTAATGTGAAGTGAGATTTAGAGTTTTAATGTTTACCGTTGTAAATAGCTTTATTACTAACGCCTGCTTATATTTGAGCAGTAAGTTATACAAAACTGAATTTAAACTATTTCCACAATATAAAGCTATTTCATGGTGACACTAGCTTTCCTGAAATAGAAGTCCGCGGGAAGTTATAAGTATATTTTCTGTAGTTTTACATCATTCAGTTTGTTATTGCCTGTGAAGGGTAAGAAGAGGGTTGGGGAAAGTAGATAGGATTACGACAGGGGCATTAAACGCCTGGGATGCGGTATAGAGAAGCATACACTTCTAATATCCGCGAGCGACATCTCTCCGCCGACAATCTTAATGTCCGTGCAACACGTGTGCATGCTTGCATACTTAAAGTGCACCTTAGGCTTACTTGCTATCGGGGGTCATTGAGAGGCGTCTTCTGTTGAATGGTGTTTTTGTGTTCGATTGGATTTCCACTAGGAACGCTATGTATTTTTAAGTGCAGCTAATCTGAACACCCTGCGAAGGAAGAGATTTTGTAATGAAGAAAATCTACAGGAAATGAGAACGAACGAAAGAAAGACAATTATGCTGCCTTTTTCATGTAAAAAGAATAGGGTCGAGATACAAAGATCGATAATATTGCAATTAACGTAAATATAAGTGTAGGCTGCATATATTAAAGGTAGAGAATCACAACGAATATAATAAAGCAACAAATAAAAATAATTCATACTACAATACAAAATCGAATACTTTTTTTAAAATAACTTAATTTAGAACATTTTTAATAAAAATTATACCTTATTTAAATGTCGACTGTGTCACTTCTTTCAAGTACAATATATATCACTTAGTTGTTAAAGCAAGCTAACGCCTTTTCACGGTAAACGATCCCAAAATACGTTTTATAAATTGCAGACACGTGGTCAGTTTTGTCAAACACGAATGGGCTCTATTTTTGGTGAGCGACTGCAAATTGGCGTCTGCGGGGGCGGCGCCCAGAGCTGATTTAGTGGACGCGATAATTGGCGGAGAGCCCTTCTTAGCGACTTTGTCACGTTTGAAACAAATAACGATTCAGGCAATGTTTGTATAGACTACAGCCGTCAAAGTATAACTTATGTTATCTTGTTTTTATTAATCGATTTTTATTTTCGGAAGAATTACTGAACGCAAGTCGTGTAGAAGATACACATTCGTTCTTCGATGCTGTACAACGTAATGAACATACGAACAAATACAGGTTTTATCTGACAATGATAATGTATCGGTCTAGTTGCACTTGAAGGTTAGTTCACGCTGCCGCTGCCGTCTTGATCTGTTCGCTATGTAATTGCCAGTTTCAACGATCTAGATCTAGAATGACGGAGGCGACGCATGCAGTAGGCAGTGGGTGCCAGGATGGCGGGTCTGTTGCAGGTAGCCTTGCTTCAGCACCTGCAGTGCGATATGTATTAAAGTGGAATTATTTTGGCACTGACGATTAATGTCGTTGGACCTATGTTTGTCTGTCTGTCAGTTTGTCTGTTAGACTGTCTCGTATTTCTCATGGGACCATTCAGTTATTGTAGGCCATGGACAGGTGGGTAGTGCATCCTGGACGCTCAAGGTGTCTGTTAGGCTTGCGAAATAAACAGGATAAGGTCGTGGTGGGGGAAATATAAACAGTAATTATTTATTATTATAATTTATATTATTTATTATTATAAATTGTTGTGGATATTTACTGAGAAAAGAAAAAATAGAAACAAATTTATACTTTTTCAGTTCAAGTAATACGAAACTCGTTTTGTTTTTGTTGTTATAATAATCACTTCTTGAAGTCTGGTGGTCGCAGGAAGTGTCTGGTAGGGTCGCGAAATAAGGGGGAAATATAAATAAATATTTTATGGTCATAAATTAAAGATGGTTTATAACCTATTTCAGTTCAAGTAGTACGAATCCTGTTGTTGTTTTTATAAACCCACTTTTGAAAGTCTAGATTAATTTTTGTAACACACAATACGATGATAATGCCCAATGTAAAACAAGTTCTTGGATTGTGTTTCTAATCCACCACTATGGAAATTTACTATCGTAGAATGTGACAAATAGTCCATGAACTTAGACTGCTTCGGAAAATACGAAAAAGGGTCGCAGTGTCTAAAAGTTTGAGGACACGTGAATTTAGTGAAGGGACAATGAAAGCATTTACTTCGTAACTGATATTTGTAACTGTTACTGAAAAGTAATTATTTATCACATTTCTAATTGCCAAACTATATTCAAATTCTTCTCTCAGAACTAAAAGATCTAAGCATTGGCGATAGTACAGAAAGGTTCGTCCTTCGGAAGCGAACGATTAATGAGTGAACTCCAGACAAGATTCTATCCATTGCGCACAATCGAACCGTCATTACGGTCTCATTATTTTTATTTAATTTGCAGCGCATTATGCGGACAACAATAGGAAAGCGGTAACAATACTCAAGGACAAGAGAAAAGAACACTGCAACGTTAACTGGCGAATTAATACTGCCTCAGGACGCGAACCTCGCATAGCAGCAGTCGTTCTATTATTTGTAGACACGCTTTGTCTTTCGTTAACGAATGTCCTTGGCGAGCATCTGCCGTATGTCATTGAAACTATCTCGGAGGAAGACGCTGGTAATGTTACGATTCATAACCAATTTATACAAACTATAATTGATTTCGTGCAATTTATTTATTACTTACACCACGCTAATGATCTACACTAGCAAGGATAACTCTTTACAGAGAGCTGGCTTTCGAAGGTGTGTTTATTACTCTATTTTTAAGCGCAATAGATGTGTGTGTGTCTGTGTGTGTGTGTGTGCGTGTGTGTGTGTAACGGGTTAGGATAGGTTTGGTTTGAATAAATATTCCTAAGTAAACTAACCGTTTGCTAAAGTGAAAGATTGGCCTCCATATTCTTCGGTTTGCAACCACATAGTTGATATTAAAGGTGGATTTACACGTGTATAGTAGCTTAAGCAAACTATTAAATCAAAACACATTATCAATCAAAAGTGGTTTTTTTCAGTTCTCTTCTCGTCTTTTTGGAATTTTTTCTCACTTGAAATAAATAACTGTGAGTTCTACTCATAAAACATTTCCGATGTGATAGATAGGTTTTTTTGTTTCGGTTAACTGACGCTGTACTGTAACAAATTTAGTTTGAATTTCATTAAAAAATGATCCATTCCATCTGAAGACATCCCAACTATGAACTATGCATTAAATATTAGAGATAATTTTAAAAAAGTATTTGTATTAGCTACTTGCTTTGTGAGATTTTAGTATAGTGCGGACCACGTAACCGTACACTTGGCCTTAAGAGATCGCTCGAGATTTCTCGTATACTAACACTTCTGAAAACATGTTACACATGTTCTATACATTAAAAGCTTCTGCATCCAATATGTCTACACACATTTCAAGATTGTTTGTTATTTCACATCGAAGCCAATTTATCATCTAATTTTACTAGATAAGTCAGTATGAATTTTACTAATCAAGGCAGTATTTTGACAATCCTTATCATGCTTGTAGGAAAGTTTTAATACTGACCCTCTACCTCCCGTCTCGGCTACTTCGATCTCTCAAGGCCAAATGCACGGTTACGTGGTTCGCACTTATAGCTTGGTTTAGTTGCTATTCACTTGTACTCCGCCCTAAGACGTGCGTGGCATATAATACGTCGCAGCTATATTGTAATGTAGAATAATTTCTGCTCTGTTTCGTTAGAAACGTTACGTTTGTACAGTTTCATGCAAATTGAGTTTATGTTTGTATTTTTTAAAAATATTTCCTTTTTTTAAAACTACTTTTAGTTTCCGACATTCAAAATCACCTTTTTTCTGGTAAAAAAGTATTTTCAAGTAACATATGCATATATGAAAAAAAATCATGATCGATCTAATCTTTGTCAGGTAATACCCCTAAAAGACATGAATAACTTTGGGAATATAGGGACGCCAGGTACACTGATTAGAGTTTATCAAGTAAGCATTCCTGCTAACTCCGTCGAGTAGTCAATAGGCAGTGATAAAATACTGGTCATGTAATATAATCTTAAAAATAATGAATACGTGTAATAAAATTGAATAATGTTATAATTATACAATAAAGTAAATAATTCAAATCTTTGTATTAGCTCACACTCTCTTGAAATATATCTTGTACAAATTTACAATCGTAAATAAAATACGTTTTTATTCATCCAATCAAGTTCAAATTCATTTTATTTAACCTATAGTGGATGACAATTGATGTTAATATAGTTTTTGTTTTCAAATATTTATTCAATAATTACATTATAAAATTTTGGGGGTCTGTGTCGGATTCGAATTGAGTATCTAAATATTCGATGTTTAGCGCTTTTTGGTAATGAGCCAACTGTGCATAGGTAGAAATGAACTTCTCAAAGATCTATATGAAAAACCTCCATTGCATAAATTTAAATTGTTGCCATGGTTACCATACAATATCATAAAATGATGCTTTAGGATTAAAAATGAATGGAAAGAATAAAATAAACAAACAAATTGGATTAACATTATCGAACCTTGTTAATATCACAAACGATCACTGCGAAAGGAAAGCGAGAAGAAACTACAACACAATGCAACCGACAAAAAAAGGAAGCGTATAAATAGAAACAAATAAAAATAGTCCAGCACCATACATAGAAAGGGAAATGGAAAACTGCAAGGAAATTGCTTTCTATATTGCCACTTAATATTATTATTCTGATATATTTATATAGGCTACATATTTTTATTAATTTAACTATAAAATAAAAATAAACTATAATAGCATTTTTGTTTGTAGATTTAAGTAGGAATTGACTTACAACATTTTTTTTATAATACTTGTTTATGAATTCCTTTTATGATCTAAACCATACCACCCTTACGATGATTTTCGCTTTTAAAAAACCAAAACATCGTATTTAGTGTTTAAATGTAGTGATGCATGTGCTCCAAGCGGACAAATCGAGAAGTATATTCTCACAGAATAATACTGATACTCCGTATTTATTTCTATTTCTTAAAGAAAAGATATATTAATCTAACATTATTAATTTTGTTAGTAAAATAACAGTCAATTATGATTATTTCTTGTCTAATCCGAACCCCCTGCAGCGGAATAGATTTTGGAATGAATAAATAAGTCAAGTGTGGAGAAAGACAGTTGTTCTGCGTGGTTTATGGAAAAAGTAATATTTTTAAAAAATGTTCAAGTAAATTCCTACAGAGGTCAAGAAAAAAATTATCATTGATTGCTTATTTCCAGTTAGTTTATTTATTTTATTCGTTTCCTTCAATTTTAACCTTATACGAATAAAAATATTAGGTCCTTATCGTTTTTCCTTATGACTTTTTGTACTAACCATGGCAACAGTTTAAGGTTGTACAATGGAGGTTTCTACGACAACCAGATGGGGGGGGGGGAATTCATATACGTCTTTAAGAAATTAATTTTTTGTTGTTGGAAAGTCGGCGAAGTGCCAAAGCACGCTAGATTTTGAACATAAAGATTCGTAGTTCGAATCCGGATAGACTCCCAAATTTTTGTAATTTAATTATAGAATAAATATTTGAAAAACTTTATAAACATCAATTGTCATACATTATAACTTAAAAAGAATGTATTTGAACTTAATTGGATGAATAAAAACGCATTTTATTAACAAATGAAAATTTGTACAAGATATAAATCAGAAGAGTGTGAGCTAATACAATAACCAATTTTTAAAAAATGGTGTTGGGATACAACGCCCAGATAGTATTGATATGAGCGTTAATAAAGGCTGATCATTGGACAGGTATAATCACAACAAATATAGCTAAGCAATAAAGAATTTAAAAGCACAAGAATTTATAATACGGTCTACAATTATAAGAAATAACAACAATTTATTTTCGAAATAATAAATGATTAGTAGTTGAATACATATCATTTTCGTATTGAAACTCAAACAAAAGTTTAATTGTTGTGATGAAGAATCAAATTTAGTAGTATGGTTTAAATGTAGTGATGGATGCACTCCAAGCGGACAATTCGAGGAGTATGTTTTCGTAGAGGAATGCTACTACTACATATGTATTTATGTAACTTTATGAAAAGATGTATAATATTATTAAGATATATTATAATATATATATTAATTCTATATTATTATACCTTGCATTATTAATACATTATATAAATATTAAAATATATTTAATATTATTAATTTCGCTAACAATATAATGACCAATTATGTGTATTTCCCGTCTAAACTATGCAAATACGTATTTGTATTGCATTAAAATGTCGGAATGTAATGCAAAATACTTATCCTAAATATTCAATCCACATCCAAGATTGTAATCGGTACATATGTTTTTCTTGTAAAATATCTAGACCGTGTAATAATCCATACATAGGTGGATAAAAGTCTACAACTGCTGTTAACGGCCTTGCATCAGCCCCCTCGAAGTAGTCGTAGGGCGTAGCGACAGGTTAAAAATGGCAGCAGTGTTCTATTCTTGGCCAACACATTCCTGTTTAAAACGCTATCAGGAACTGCATGTTCTTATGCTAATGAGGAACAATGTAGGCCTACGTTATAGCGCTGGCTGGCAGCCGATAGTCTTCGTCAAATGGCACGAGGAGGCAGCAATAACAAGCTTGTTCAATAATCCACTTCACATCTGTTCATTTCGTTAAAGAAGTTATAAGAAGGTTTAAAACAAAATTTTTGGGCTTTTTTATAAAGCCATCAGCTATTTAATGCCGACACAAAATTCATTACTAGGCATACACAGGTCATAATTAGCAGGATCAGCCTTGGCCCGTCGCCTAGGAAGCCCCATATAAAAATAATAATAATAAATCAAAATTGGCATGAGCTTACCCCCCAGAAGGGAAAGTTAAAAACCTTTTCGCCGGCTTGCATTATCATCTTTATAGCTTTATTATTCTTAGATATAAAAACAATCTATTATTAAAAATATCCATATCAATGTGAAATTAGTTATTGAATACAGTGCGTAGTAATTTGTAAATTTGTGCTGTGTAATATAGAAATATTGTTTCAGAACTTTAAATTTGACGGTGTCTAAATTATATTTACTTATTAAATATTATTATTATTAGGGATGGGCCGATTCCAATGGATTCTCGATTCCAGGTATCGTAAATACTAATGGTGCCGAGTAATCGTCGATACTCGATTCTACATTGATTAACGCGTCGATTCCGATTCTTGTTTTTTCTTTTTAACTATTAAAATACGCGTGCAAGTAATTTATAAAAAAAATAATTAATTATCAACTATGCCTTATTTATGTATTAGTTGTTTTGAATGAATTAGACTATTACAGCAAATGTCGATTTGAGATAACAAAAATGTTATTATTTATGATTCAAAAACAAAGACGGTCGGAAGCATTTACTGGTTCGTTTGTCACCACTCGACTCCCTTTGCTATCTCACTCTCACTCGGGAGGAATCTCTCTCCCTCTCTCTCTCTGGTTGCTACTACTCCGCCACGGCTTTAAAGACACACAATCACAAAACACACAATAAAGTAGTTCCAATTTCTCCAGTCATACAAGCTGATATGGCTATTATTGAAGTTCCCATTTGTAATTTTAAATAAATAGTTACTTCTATCCAATATGTTTGTCATGCTTTCAGGAATTCCTATTCATAAACCAAGGATGAACGTTTTGTTTAGCAGGAAGTTACATTAAAACGGAACTTTTAAAAGGCTTCACCATTTATTCAGCATGTCATGGCCCTTTCACCAACGAAAAGCTAAGGCCTTTACGTAAATCCACATATATTCAAAATGGAATGTACTTATAACGGACCCTATTAAAGCGGATGTCCCTTATAACGGACCCTATTAAAGAGGATGACCCTTATAACAGACCCTATTAAAGAGAATGTCCCTTATAACGGACTTTATTAAAGAGGATGTCCCTTATAACAGACCCTATTAAAGAGGATGTCCCTTATAACGGACCCTTTTAAAGAGGATGGCCCTTATAACGGACCCTATTAAAGAGGATGGCCCTTATAACGGACCCTATTAAAGAGGATGACCCTTATAACGGACCCTATTAAAGAGGATGGCCCTTATAACGGACCCTATTAAAGAGGATGTCCCTTATAACGGACCCTATTAAAGAGGATGACCCTTATAACGGACCCTATTAAAGAGGATGACCCTTATAACGGACCCTATTAAAGAGGATGACCCTTATAACGGACCCCATTAAAGAGAATGTCCCTTATAACGGACCCTATTAAAGAGGATGGCCCTTATAACGGACCTTATTAAAGATAATGGCCCTTATAACAGACACATTTAAAGAGAATGTCGCTTATAACGGACCTTATTAAAGAAGATGGCCCTTATAACAGACACTTTTAAAGAGAATGTCCCTTATAACGGACCCTATTAAAGAGGATGGCCCTTATAACGGACCTTATTAAAGATAATGGCCCTTATAACGGACCCTATTAAAGAGGATGTCTCTTATAACAGACACTTTTAAAGAGAATGTCCCTTATAACGGACCTTATTAAAGAGGATGTCCCTTATAACGGACCCTATTAAAGAGGATGTCCCTTATAACAGACCCTATTAAAGAGGATGTCCCTTATAACGGACCCTATTAAAGAGGATGGCCCTTATAACGGACCTTATTAAAGATAATGGCCCTTATAACGGACCCTATTAAAGAGGATGTCTCTTATAACAGACACTTTTAAAGAGAATGTCCCTTATAACGGACCTTATTAAAGAGGATGTCCCTTATAACAGACCCTATTAAAGAGGATGTCCCTTATAACAGACACTTTTAAAGAGGATGTCCCTTATAACAGACACTTTTAAAGAGAATGTCCCTTATAACGGACCTTATTAAAGAGGATGCCCCTTTTTTTTTAACTTGGGAGCGGGTTTGAATTGCCCGAAGCACTGCTACCTTCAGGTATATTGTACTTACCTCCCTGATCTAGTCAAATAACCCCTTCCCTCTTACCAGGTTTAGGAGTTTCCTGACTAGAGTTTTACCTTCAGCATCCACCAAAGCCGTTCCATCACCAAAGAGGTTGAAGCGCCTCTCAGCAAGTACTTCACATCTGTAAATAATGTGTGTGGCAGTCTCCAGTTCCTGCCCGCATAATCTGCACACTGGTTCATCTTTGTAGATACCCATTTTATGCAAATGTTTCCTTAGTCCACAGTGTCCCGTGAGTAGACCTGTGGCTATCCTTAATTCCTGCCTAGACAGATAGATGAGACTCTTCTGCAGCCCCAAGGAAGGATTCCTAAGGGTTAGCTTACTGTGTCTCATCCCTTCGGCCCTGATCCAGTGCTCACAGTGTCTTTCAGCCATCCTCCTTCGCACTGTCATCTTGACCATGGATTTGGAAATACCTACCGCCGGCTCCGGTCCAATCAGGGGAGTCGAAGACCCCTCCCTGGCCAGCGCATCTGCGGCTTCATTTCCAAGTATTCCCCTATGCCCTGGCACCCAACCTATCTTGATTTGATTGTGCCTTGCCAGAGCTTGTTGGTTAATTAGGCACTCCCTGACTATGGCCGAGGTGACCACGTGTCCGTTTAGTGCCTTAATTGCTGCCTAACTGTCAGAGAAAATAGCAATCCGGGTCCCATGTGTTTCCCTTCTCGCTATCTCTCCCAGACATTCATTTATAGCATATACTTCGGCCTGAAAGACAGAGGTATGCCTCCCCAAGGAAGAAACTAGTTCTACCCTTGGGTTTTTACAATACACCCCCGCTCCAGTGCCGAAGTCCATCTTGGAGCCATCTGTGTACCAGATCTGAGCTCCCGATGTTAATGTCCCTGACCATTCCATCACAGTTTGGTGGACCTGGTCAGGTGCAAACATTCGAGTAATGTGGTCGCTGCCCATTTCCAAGACGGGTTCTTTGACCACGCACTCGATACTCATATGTCCCGAGACATCTGGGAGGTTAGCCCAGTTGCCCGAGTTGCGCAATCTCCATTCCGCCAGCCTCGCCTCTCCCCTAAGAACAAGCTCAAGGGGAGGGAGGTTAAGCATTACTTCCATTGCTGCACCTGGTATAGTTGACATCGCTCCCAGTGTGCACAGACAGGCCAATCTCTGGATAGAGCTCAGTTTAGCTCTTGTCTGTGCCTGGTTGGCCTTTGTCCATCACACCAGAGCTCCATAGGTAATCATAGGTCTTATCACCCTCAGATACATCCAGTGCATCATTGATGGCTTCAGTCCCCATTTCTTACCCACCATTCTTCTCACAGTCATCAGTGCCCTTTTGGCCCTGTTAACTGTCCTCTCAAGATGTGGGTTCCAGGTGAGTTTCCTGTCCAGAGTAACTCCCAGGTACTTCACCTCCCCCACAAACTCAAGGTATTCACCAAACAAGCGTGGCATCCTGGTCGTCAGATCTTTTCGCTGTCTGGTGAAGTTAATGAGAGCAGTCGTTTTTGGATTTACCCTAACGTTCTCCTTTTTACACCACTCTTCAATCAGTCGTAGAGGATTTCTGATTACCTCAAGGACTGTATCAGGGAATCTGCCCAGGATCAGAACAACTATGTCGTCCGCATATCCTAGACAGAAGTACCCCTGTTCATTCAGGAGTTCAATAAGGTTGTCAACCACTAGGCACCACAACAGAGGAGAGAGAACTCCCCCCTGTGCACAGCCCAGACTTGTCTCCGCCCTTCTGACCTCCCCTGCCACCTCTACAGAAATGCTTCTGTTTGTTAACATGGAACTTATCCAACCACAAGTGGTTGCATCCACTCCATGACGTCTTGCACCACTTACCATCGTCTCCACTGAGGGGTTATTGAAACCCCCTTCAATGTCGAGGAAGGCACCTATGGCACAACCTTTCTTGGCGATCATTTGCTCAATCCTACCAACCACTTGATGGAGAGCTCCCTCGCAGGATTTCCCCGGTTGATAAGCATACTGGTTCCAATGCAGTGGTTTTATGGCCAAAGCACCCCCCTCTAATATGCCTATCAACCAGTTTTTCAAGTCCCTTAAGAACAAAGGACATGAGTGTAATAGGTCTGTATCCTTTCCCTTCCGATTGGTTACCGGTGGGCTTAGGTATAAAGACCACCTTACTAGATTTCCAGGCTGCCGGCACATGCCCTAGAGCAATGCTTAGCCTGTATAATTTAGTAAGTACCAGTACCAGCAAATCCATTCCCTGCTGCAGCAGCACAGGATAGATCCCATCTGGACCTGGAGATTTGTAGGGTTTAAATGTGCCAATAGCCCATCTTACCCTTTGTGAAGTTACTATCCTCCTTGCCACTTCCCAGTCCTCCCTCTTACCACGTCTTGTGGAGAGTTTGGCAACTGGTTCAGTGTCTGCCCCCCCCCCAAGTTTCCTCAGAGTACTGGAAGGGAAATGTGTTCTGATTAATTCTTCCACAGTTTCCCCTGCAGTTTTTGTTATATTTCCCAGTGGGGTTCTTAGCATCCCCACCGGGTTAACTGGGTCCTTAGAGAGCACTTTATGCAGTCGTGCCCCTTCCCGAGTTTTGTCAATCTCTTGACAAAACTCCTTCCAGGACATCCTGCGTGCTTCTCTAATTGCCCTGTTGTATTCGGTTAGTGTTTTCCTATACTGGTCCCACTCCCCGTTCTTTTTTGCTCTATTAAAGAGTCTCCTGGTGGTCTTACGAAGTTTGGCTAGCTTCTTGCTCCACCATGACGGATCCCCTACTTTTCTCCCCTCACTGAGAGGGCAGTTATCAGTAAAGGATTCTACTATAGCTTCGCCAACCAATGCGGCAGAGTCTTCTAGCTCTCTCCTCCCACCATACTCCAATCCAGCCTCCTCAATCCGAACTCCCAGGTCCCTCCTGTAGGAGTCCCAGTCTGTTCTTTTTGGATCCCTGGTTGGCCGAAGCATGGCTAGATTTAGAGAGATATCATACCTAATATGTCTGTGGTCAGAAGAAGATGGTTCATCCGACACATGCCAGTTTAGTACATACCTAGCCGTCTGGTTCGATGCCACCGTAATGTCCAGGACCTCCTGTCTGGCCCTAGTGACAAACGTCGGCTCTTCCCCCTGATTTAAGACTAGTAAATTCTTAGAGCTAAAATAAGCTAAAAGTTCCTCACCTCTAGTGTAGGTACCTGTACTTCCCCACGAAGTGTGATGGGAGTTAGCATCCATCCCCACCAGTAGCTCCTCATCCACAGCCCCGCAGTGCTCGACCAGCCTCCTCAGCTCTTGTGTTGGTAGAGCCCCCGCGTAGTCAAAGGGGAGATATGCCGTGGCAAGGTTCAGCCTCTTCATCCTCCCCTCCGCCCGCAGCTCCACCGTCACTGCTATTAAGTCCCTGCAGCAGAAGTCCGTTAGTACAAAAGCACTCAACCCCCTCCTAACCAGGATACACGTCCTGGGAACACCGGAGTCCTTATCGTACAGCAACTTACCTCCAGATGTCGCCAGCCCGCATATTCGTCCTCCAGAAATCCATGGCTCCTGGATGAGAACCAAGTCCACCTCTCCCCTGTCCAGCATCCTACACACGACAGCACTCGCCGCCCTGCTATGCTGTAGGTTCACTTGGAGGATCTTGATCATTGTTCTGCTTAATTTGCAGTCGCCTGGGTCCGCAGAGCAGCCCCAGGACTAGACAGCGTGCTCAACTCTACAGCCACTTCACCGGTTTCTGCAGTCGGCAGCTTGACAGCCGCCCCCGCACCCCCAGTGATGGTTGCAGTTGACACATCTGCTACAGACTCACGGTTTGCCGTCTCATTGGCTCCCGCTGTCTGTGCAGTCTCGAAATCAATTCTTTTACTTACTTGGTCCATTAACGTCCCACGAGTATGGGGGAAATAACGGTCGACCAGAGCAGAGCCCCCACTGCCCTGGCAAGACAACATAAAAAGAGGTTTTGTCTGGTTCCTCAAGGGGATCGTGTGCAACTGCATTTTATACCCTGCAGCCATTCATCCTTCGGCACGATGCCTTCCACCTTGGATTGGGTATTCAGTCACTAACCTTGAAGCACACCCCAAGTTCAGGACATTATTAACTGTTGCTCATGGAACGAACAGCCTGCTTTACTCTCTTTTTTACTACTGTGTCATTAGGGTAGTTTCCCGCCCATACTTCACTGTCGCATTGCCCTTGGTTCACCTGGGAGGTGAGAGTAGCATTGTGAGGACTTAATTCCCAACTACCCCAGTCTCCCCAGTCAGAGCAGTTATTTCTACCACCCCCAACCGGTTGACTGACGAGGAGGGATAATTCCTCACCTCAGGCCTTGGTCCAGGCCTGCATATTCA
>JBAIZL010000001.1:383057893-383167893 GCA_036971475.1 Prosapia bicincta
GGGTAAACCCGGCAGCCGAAAATGAGAATATTACAGCATAATCTGAACCATTGTGAGGCCGTACACGATCTACTGACCCAACTGGTCAGAGAGATGAAAATTGACCTAGTGACTATGGTGGACCCGTACACTAGGCTCAAAACACAAACATGGATTACCGATGCCACGGGAAAGGCTGCTATATGGTCGTGCAATGACCGCCCCTTTGAAGACCAGTCAGATAGCACCCAAAGAGGATATGTGAGGGCTAAGCTTGGAGGAGTGCATTTTTATAGCATATATGCTCCGCCCAGCCTAAACACCAGTGAATTTACGGACCTGCTTGACAGGCTAGTAAAGGATGTCAAGGAACACTCCCCCAGTGTGATAGCTGGTGATTTTAATACCTGGGCATTGGAGTGGGGCAGCAAGAAAACGAATGAAAGAGGAAATAAAACGCTCCAGGCGATGTCCTTCTTGGACATGGTCCTCCTGAATACCGGAACCCTCCCGACATTTGAGAGGAATAGTGGAAGCTCGATCGTTGATCTTACATGGGCTAGTCCCAGCTTGACCAGGGGTGGCAATGCCTGGACGGTACATGATATTTTCAATATGAGCGACCATCGGGTCTTCAGATTTGAAATGATGGGGGAACAGGTTAAGAAGGAGCCCTCACGTAAAAGGACGAACCTTAAAGGATGGAACGCTAGTAAATTCGATGTGGAGCTATTCCAAGTGGCCTTCAATAGCGAAGCCATTACAGCAAATGATACACAGAATGAGGTGAAGGAAGTAATGTTGCAGAGTTGCCGCTGCATGTGACGCCACAATGACGCGAAGCGTCCGAGAAATGATCACCCTCCCATGTATTGGTGGAATAATGACATCGCCAACAGTCGCCAGGAGGCCATCCGAGCAAGAAGAAGCGTCACTAAAGGCAGGAATAAACCGAACTATAGCGACCGGAAGGAATCCTATAAAGCTGCGCGGCTCAAACTGGTTAAGGCCATCAAAAGCAGTAAGGCACACTGCTGGCAAGAACTAGTGGAACAGGTAGGAGGTGACCCATGGGGCAGACCATATAAAGAGTAAAACCTCAATCACAGGCCTCACCTACCTGTCCGGTTCTATTGGGGAGGATTGTCACGGACCTCTTCCCGCGACAACAACAGCTACAGATAGGTAACTTCTGCACTGACGAGCCGGTCCCACCGATAAAATTAGAGGAGCTAATGTCTGCGAGCTCAAGATTGAGAAACAATAAGGCACCAGGACCCGACGGTATCCCGAACATTGCCCTGAAAAGAGCCATAAATATAGCGCCAAGAATGTTCCTACATATGTACAATAGATGCGTACAGGAAGGGCACTTTCCTACCAAATGGAAGCTGCAGAGACTTGTCCTTTTGTCAAAAGGAAAAAAGCCACCGGACGAACCATCATCATATCGTCCACTCTGCATTCTTGACTCGGCGGGAAAGATTCTTGAGCGGATTATGTATGCAAGAATAGAGGAAATAGTTGAAAAGCATCTGTCAGATAGTCAGTATGGTTTTCGCAGAGGAAGGTCAACGGCGACACACACACACACACACACACACACACACATACACACACACACACACACACACACACACACACACTCACACACACACACGAACACACACACACACACACACACACACACACACAATTGTAATATGTGAGAGTGTAGAAAGTAATAAGAAAGTGTAATTGCAACATAGTTCTCAGTATGAGTGTGTCTGTGTTACATAAAGTTTGTGTGATGTAATGTGAAGTTTGATATAAATATTTCACAAAATTTTAAAAATATGAGGCTTCATTGCCAAGTTTTATTATTTTCCGAGTTTCTTGGAGGCTGTCTACATACCAGGTATTAAATATGTTTGCAATATCGTTCGATGTCAATATTGATTTCAATTTTACATATTTTAATTTTACCATAGTTGTGACTACTACAGTTGCACGGTATCGGGATGGAATAAGTTTGATTAAATAAATGTTTACTAACATAAACTAAATTGTTGTCGAAGTGAATGTTTGTATATTCACTCCTTTATAATTCTTAAGGAATTAGTGCTTACTAAACTATGGTTTTCTAGATTAGTGTAACTCTATATTAAAGTATAGCTACAAAGTAATTGGTTAGGATAGATTTGGTTATATAAAAAATATTTTACTTAAAATTTTAATAGTCTACTTTTATCAGAATTTAAAATTACTATTTGTTTTAAAACAAAATATGAAACACGGTATAAATGACACTTATTTTTTTACTTACTTCTAATACTGAAAGAATCATAAACCAAGAGTAATAGAAACAACTAGCGTGTGAAAACATACGTTATTACGTAATAGAATCAAATATTCCATATTTATGGATATATAGGAAGTTGGATTAGAACATGGTTTACACATAAACTCTTGGGGAAGACAAACACATTTGTTAGCGTCAACCACATGATTGCCTTTCGAGAACCTTTGGAGCAACTCGTTCATTTAAATTCACTCCCGTTCTTTCAGTAGATGATGCAAGATACTAAAAAGCTAGAAAATATCTACACGCTGACGAGCAGGGAAGGATAATACGCATAGTACCTACGTTGTATTTGTTGGTCCATCGCCGGTTCTGACATTGACCAATACAAACTGATAGATTCTTTGTTCTCACCAAAGCCGGACCGGGCGATGGCGAACCGTGCGATAATCGCCTGGTCACTAAATACTAGGGATGATCAATATTTCTGTCCCGGGAACTTTGTCACTGATATTCGTTTGTCGCTGGTGGTACCA
Organism: Prosapia bicincta; assembly: GCA_036971475.1. Taxonomy (NCBI): domain Eukaryota; kingdom Metazoa; phylum Arthropoda; class Insecta; order Hemiptera; family Cercopidae; genus Prosapia; species Prosapia bicincta. The sequence continues at coordinate 383,060,690 of JBAIZL010000001.1, forward strand.
GTTACAAAATGTGAAAAATGCCACTTCCAGTGACAATGGATCGATCGGAGGCTAAACGTTGTGGTCATTGGCTAGAAAGCTTCTGATATTTTACCGCGGCTGTCATTGGTTCACTTGTCGCTGTCACTGGATCTACTCTAACAGTTCGGCTTACGGCGCCGAACATAGTGCAGTGTCGTTGACTGAAGGGGGAGGGAGTTTTCTCTGTTGTGATTGGGCAAAATGTCGCCATCACTGAATTTATAGTTACTAATATTTTACTGAGGCATTGGTTGATTTGTCGCTGTCACTGGTTCTAATCATTTACGTCGTGTGTGAGTGGGCGATATGTGTCGGATTTCAGGACAGTGACAGTGTTGCACGCCGTAGACGCTATAGTTTGTTCTTTATTCCGTATGAGTTTATTTTTAAATAAAACGAGCTTTCCGAAAAAGAAAAAAGCTAGGTGTGAACTCCTATAATTATCCTAATTATGCAAACCAGTGAAACATTTTTGTGGGCTTGCCACATCCGTACCTTGCGAGCAACTATTCCCTAAGGGAGGTTACATTTTAAATGACAGAAGATCTCGAATAAGTCTTGATAAAGTCAGAAAAATCCTTTTTGTTGATACAAACATCCAATACTGTAAATAAACTGTATTTTGTAATTAAACCCTATGTCGTAAATAAACTGTTATTTTGTAGTTTTATATAAGATTATATAATTTATTACTCCAGTGTATGTGTTGCAGTAACTTCCTAATAATAATGTCATCGGCACTGTCTTTCATCACCTGTGTGGTATGCCCGCCTGATATTGGCACATACAGAGTTGTTTCCGTATCCCTTGTCACCGGTACTAAACTCATAGGTAAAAGTCACTGATCCAAGCCTAGCGCTGTCACTAAAATCACCGATCCGTTAAGTCACTGGATCGACCATCCCTACTAAATACGCAGTATTTATATGGGAGCTCCCAGCAGTGGAACTGTACGGTAGACTGTTGGAATAGAGTCCTTTTGCCAGCACGCCGTATATCTCGTTTCTGTGAAAATATTTAAGCGAAAGTCTACATGCCTTTTGAATTTCCCTCTTTCCCACGACCTGGCCACACTGTTTCATATCTTTCGTCTCCCTCTGCAACGTTCTCACAGCCGTAAAGTGGGTGGTTACAAGTTGGATTAGTTTACCTCCACTCCTACATGAGAATAAACATTTCTCGTATTATTTCTCCCCGGCCACCCACTTGAACAGTCGATTCACCCAAACTGACACCTGTTACCTATTACCATAAAGTATCTATAAAACGATTATAGCCTACATGCTACCCTGTGCACGTCGGCTATTGCTTTTCACTTACAAAACCAGGGGGAATGCACGTGGCCTAGATTCATTCCACAATCCACATTTACAATTTCCCTCTTTTGTTTAAGATACTTTGTATCGATATGTACACTATTAATATTTAGTGCTTTAATATTCGTTACAAATTTACAAACATTGTGCGTATTGCTTGTTGATTTCAAATATAAAATTAGTTATCTGTTTCCTAATATTGCATTTATATCAAGGTCTGTTGACACTCTATAGTCAAATATATTACGTTTGCTAATCATGCTTACACGCGGAGAGATTATTGTTTGTTAAATAAATACGGTTGATTTGCGAGTCAGCTACAACTCTATTTATTTATCTACAACTATTTATTTGTACATCCAATGTTTCAATAACAGCTGTTATCATCATCAGGCTATACTCTTCCTGCTCTCTATTTAAAAAATTTCGCCGTGAGTACATTTATGAAAACAACGCATAACTCGCACATTAACTCACAACACCTTTGTCCATGTGTAGCCTACTAGCAATAAACTCAAGAAAGCTTAAATGTGCGTCCTGAGAAGTAGCAGTTGTAAAATAATCATAAAACTTAGGCATTTTTATAATTATTATACTAACATAACCCCACTTTACAAACACGCTAATTTATAAAGCAATTCTTGAGAATTGTTACACTAAATTATACTATATTACTACTCAGCTATAATAACATATAGATATAAAGTAGCCGGATAGGATAGGTTTGATTTAAAAAAAAAGATTCTTAACGTAAACTAAACGATTGCCGACTTCAATCTACAGAACATGCCTATTCACTCCTTTATCAAGTAATTCTTCAGGAATTGTCACACTGTAGGCCTATATTCTATTATTACACAGCTGTGTTAATATATGACTACAAAGATTCCGGTTAAGATAAGTAGGTTATGGTTATAAAAAAAATCGATTTCATATGTAGACTAACCGCTTGCAGGATTAAACGAGTAGCCTCCATTCTTACAGATCATGCAACATACGTATGTTAAACAGAACGTGATTATCTCAAGTTAGTAAACTATCCGCTTGACGGATTAAACGAGTAGCCTCCATTCTTACAGATCATGCAACATACGTATGTTAAACAGAACGTGATTATCTCAAGTTAGTAAACTAACCGCTTGCAGGATTAAACGAGTAACCTCCATTCTTACAGATCATGCAACATACGTATGTTAAACAGAACGTGATTATCTTAAGTTAGGAAACTAACCGCTAGCAGGATTAAACGAGTAGCCTCCATTCTTACAGATCATGCAACATACGTATGTTAAACAGAACGTGATTATCTCAAGTTAGTAAACTAACCGCTTGACGGATTAAACGAGTAGCCTCCATTCTTACAGATCATGCAACATACGTATGTTAAACAGAACGTGATTATCTCAAGTTAGTAAACTAACCGCTTGCAGAATTAAACGAGTAGCCTCCATTCTTACAGATCATGCAACATACGTATGTTAAACAGAACGTGATTATCTCAAGTTAGTAAACTAACCGCTTGCAGGATTAAACGAGTAGCCTCCATTCTTACAGATCATGCACCATACGTATGTTAAACAGAACGTGATTATCTTAAGTTAGTAAACTAACCGCTTGCAGGATTAAACGAGTAGCCTCCATTCTTACAGATCATGCACCATACGTATGTTAAACAGAACGTGATTATCTTAAGTTAGTAAACTAACCGCTTGCAGGATTAAACGAGTAGCCTCCATTCTTACAGATCATGCAACATACGTATGTTAAACAGAACGTGATTATCTTAAGTTAGTAAACTAACCGCTTGACGGATTAAACGAGTAGCCTCCATTCTTACAGATCATGAAACATACGTATGTTAAACAGAACGTGATTATCTCAAGTTAGTAAACTAACCGCTTGCAGGATTAAACGAGTAGCCTCCATTCTTACAGATCATGCAACATACGTATGTTAAACAGAACGTGATTATCTCAAGTTAGTAAACTAACCGCTTGCAGGATTAAACGAGTAGCCTCCATTCTTACAGATCATGCAACATACGTATGTTAAACAGAACGTGATTATCTCAAGTTAGTAAACTAACCGCTTGCAGGATTAAATGAGTAGCCTCCATTCTTACAGATCATGCAACATACGTATGTTAAACAGATCGTGATTATCTCAAGTTAGTAAACTAACCGCTTGCAGGATTAAACGAGTAGCCTCCATTCTTACAGATCATGCAACATACGTATGTTAAACAGAACGTGATTATCTCAAGTTAGTAAACTAACCGCTTGCAGGATTAAACGAGTAGCCTCCATTCTTACAGATCATGCAACATACGTATGTTAAACAGAACGTGATTATCTCAAGTTAGTAAACTAACCGCTTGCAGGATTAAACGAGTAGCCTCCATTCTTATAGATCATGCAAAATACGTATGTTAAACAGAACGTGATTATCTCAAGTTAGTAAACTGTAATTTTACGTTAAAATAAATATTTGACTACAGTTTTCTGCCTTTCCTAACGTTAACTCTCACGTTAATTCTCCTCTGTTCTTCAACAGTATTTCCTTGTTCCTCTGTTCTCTAATTGTAGTTCTTTGTTCCTCTGTTCTTTAACGGTAGTTCTTTGTTCCTTTGTTACTTAACCGTAGTTCTTTGTTCCTCTGTTCTTTAACGGTAGCTCTTTGTTCCTCTGTTCTTTAACGGTAGTTCTTTGTTCCTTTGTTATTTAACGATAGTTCTTTGTTCCTCTGTTTTAACGGTAGTTCTTTGTTCCTCTGTTTTCTAAAGGTAGTTCTTTGTTTCTCTTTTCTTTAACGGTAGTTCTTTGTTCCTCTGTTATCTAACGGTAGTTCTTTGTTCTTCTGTTCTTCAACGGTATTATCTTGTTCTTCTGTTCTCTAATGGTAGTTCTTTATTCCTCTGTTCTTTAACGGTAGTTCTTTGTTCCTCTGTTCTTTCACGGTACTTTTTTGTTCCTCTGTTCTTTAACGGTAGTTCTTTGTTCCTCTGTTCTTTAACGGTAGTTATTTGTTCCTCTGTTCTTTAACGGTAGTTCTTGGTTCCTCTGTTCTTTAACGTTAGTTCTTTGTTCCTTTGTTATTTAACGGTAGTTCTTTGTTCCTCTGTTCTTTAACGGTAGCTCTTTGTTCCTCTGTTCTTTAACGGTAGTTCTTTGTTCCTTTGTTATTTAACGGTAGTTCTTTGTTCCTCTGTTTTAACGGTAGTTCTTTGTTCCTCTGTTTTCTAAAGGTAGTTCTTTGTTTCTCTGTTCTTTAACGGTAGTTCTTTGTTCCTCTGTTCTTTCACGGTACTTTTTTGTTCCTCTGTTCTTTAACGGTAGTTCTTTGTTCCTCTGTTCTTTAACGGTAGTTATTTGTTCCTCTGTTCTTTAACGGTAGTTCTTGGTCCCTCTGTTCTTTAACGGTAGTTATTTGTTCCTCTGTTCTCTAATTGTAGTTCTTTGTTCCTCTGTTCTTTAACGGTAGTTCTTTGTTCCTCTGTTCTTTAACGGTAGTTCTTTGTTCCTCTGTTCTTTAACGGTAGTTATTTGTTCCTCTGTTCTTTAACGGTAGTTATTTGTTCCTCTGTTCTTTTACGGTAGTTCTTTGTTCCTCTGTTCTTTAACGGTAGTTCTTTGTTCCTCTGTTCTCTAATGGTAGCTCTTTGTTCCTCTGTTCTCTAATGGCAGTTCTTTGTTTCTCTGTTTTTAACGGTAGTTCTTTGTTCCTCTGTTTTTAACGGTAGTTCTTTGTTCCTCTGTTCTCTAATGGTAGTTCTTTGTTCCTCTGTTTTTAACGGTAGTTCTTTGTTCCTCTGTTCTTTAACGGTAGTTCTTTGTTCCTCTGTTCTTTAACGGTAGTTCTTTGTTCCTCTGTTCTCTAATGGTAGCTCTTTGTTCCTCTGTTCTCTAATGGTAGTTCTTTGTTCCTCTGTTCTCTAATGGTAGCTCTTTGTTCCTCTGTTCTCTAATGGTAGTTCTTTGTTTCTCTGTTTTTAACGGTAGTTCTTTGTTCCTCTGTTTTTAACGGTAGTTCTTTGTTCCTCTGTTCTCTAATGGTAGTTCTTTGTTTCTCTGTTTTTAACGGTAGTTCTTTGTTCCTCTGTTTTTAACGGTAGTTCTTTGTTCCTCTGTTCTCTAATGGTAGTTCTTTGTTCCTCTGTTCTTTAACGGTAGTTCTTTGTTCCTCTGTTCTTTAACAAGTAAAACAGAGGAGAATACTGTTACATTAGAAAAGCCAGAAAACTGTACTGAAATATATGAAAATATTCCTAACGGAAATGAAGATGAGTATATTGATAATTTTACGTTAAAATCTTAATTTTATTATTTTTTTCTAATCAAACTTATGCTAGTCGGATATTTGTAGCTACATTGTAATGTGGCGACCACATCTAGTCATAGTGTAATTTAAACGAATAATTAAATATAATTTTAGGAATTAAAATTCTATTTTAGTAGAAAATAGAAAATATTATTCCAGTTTAATTAAAGAAATAACTACCTGGTCCTCAAAGTAACGCAGCTGTTAATTCACTATAATATTGATTGGTTTATTGAGAAACTTTGAGCGTATTTGTAAATTGAGGTTATGTTCTTATTTTTTAACATTTTAGTTCCCCAAGTATGACATTTAAAACGACTTTCTGTTTGTAATGTATTTTTTGTTTGTTTTTTAACGAATACATTAATTTGCTCCTGTATTTGTAAAATGTTATCGAGAAACGAGAGTAAAAATTAATTTTATTATACGCCACAGAATTATTCTATGAAACATTGTTCCCTATTTTAGTTTGCATTTAGTTACAATATGATATTTACACCCGTGTATTCAACTTTTGTTATTATTGCTGCTGATAACTATTTTATTCACTATTTCGGGAACCCGGACAAAGATTTGGGGATGGTGGTGGAGGTGGTTGAAACGCCATAGGCAGGTTTAGGTTATCGCCTGGAAGGGCTGTAGTTGTAGTGGGAGAGATTGTTGTTTAGACAGATACCTGGCCTCATTCTTACGACACTAACGACAAACTAACAGTGGTACAAATAATGGTCATCTAATAAAACCAAACCTGTTCAGGGCGAATTGTGAGAAACTTTTATCACTGCCCAAACCCGCTGTAAAGATATCCCCTGATTTTTTTTCTAAATTTCCGATTTAATTATCTTCAGATACTGAATGAAAATATTTTTTAAATACAAACGTAATCATTTTTTAAAAAACTTTGAAGTTTATTGTTCGCGCAAAGTGTGGGTGAGAGTCAAAATTATATATTTATTATAAGAGTAAGGGCAGCAAAATCCCACGTAACTATTTACTTCGCATATTTATATGTAGCAGCACTTCACATAATTAACAGGCCAAATCATTTAGAGAAGAAAAATACGCATTGAAGTAAAAATAATTTACAAATGTTGAAAAAATATTACTTTCAAAATTATAACAAATAATTAATGTTAGATATTAATAAATACTTTTCGATTGTTTAAACAATTATTTTTATCAATGCCCAAATTTTCATTCATCCCTGCCTCATATAATATTTACTAGCCCTGCTGCAACACTAAATTTTTATAAAATATTTTTAATGCAATAAGTTATAAACAAAAGGTTAACATACTATTTTTTTAGGAAATGAACGGGTCATTTTATGGAGTATACTGCACTATTTCTATTTTTTAAAATTATTTTTATTAGCTCACACTCTCCTGAATCCTATATCTTGTAAAAATTTTCAATCATTAATAAAATAAGTTTTTATTCATCCAATCAAGTTCAAATACATAAAGTTTTTTCAAATATTTATTCAACAATCTACACACACACACACACACACACACACACACACACACACACACACACACACACACACACACACACATATATATATATATATATATATATATATATATATATAGATATTAAAAATATTATTAAAATATATATTAAAATATATATATATATATATTAAAATATATATTAAAATATATATATATATATATATAATATGTGTGTGTGTGAGTGTGTGGGCGCGCGTGCGTGTATGTAAAAACATAAAACAGAAAAGGTTCTTTTTACGCTTGCGTTAGAAATCGGTAACGTGATAAAGATTCGTAGCAAATTAGACTTTTTAATAAATAATTATTCCAGTTTCGATAACACTTATGGCCAGAGAATATTATTAATTTCATAATAAGCTATTATTATAAAAAATGGTTTATTAATTAATATAATTGGTAGTTATTCTTCCAACACGAACAATTCCGGAGTCAACTGCGAATATTACGCTTGCAAAATTACGTATTGAAAATCATATGTTCGAGACTGTTTCACTAGCGCTATCTGTTGTTAAAACATTTAGACGTTTACGAGGGTATGCCGAGGGAACGCGTCACATTTTCAAATTAAAAATTAAAATTTTATTTTTTATTTACAATAAAAGACGAATTAACTTAAGTAAAAGTCTAATTTAATAGAAAGTCCTAATTAAATAATATATTGTCGATTTTTAACCCAAAGTTCTTGAGGGGTGGGGGGGCGATCACACCATCGCCCCCCTCTTGGATACGCGCCTGATGTTTGCATGTGTGTATGTATGTATGTATGAATGTTATAGACGCCTAAACCGCTAAACAGAAGTTAATATAATTTGAAGAGATTGTTTAACATATTCCCAAGATGTTGCGTGTGACGTAGATCCATTCCATAACTCCGTCCCAGAGGCTTAGGAGGGTTGAAAATATGGCGTATGTATGTATGTGTGTATGTATGTATGTATCTTATAGACTTCTAAACCGTTGAACAGAAGTTTAAAAAAATTTGGAGGGATTGTTTAACATATATCTAAAAATCGTTCGAGTAAAGTTTGGTGTAGATCCATCCACAGGGCTCCGCCCCAGAGGCTTAGGATGGTTTAAAAACCTATGTACATGTATGTATAAATGTGTGTATGTATATGTTTTATGAAAGCCTAAACCGCTGAACAGAAGATAATGACATTGGGAGGGATTGTTTAACAAATTCCCAGGATGATTCGTTTGACGTTTGGTGTAGATCCATCCACAGGGCTCCGACCCAGAGGTTTAGGATAGTTTAAAAACTGATGTATGTGTGTATATATATATGTGTGTGTGTGTGTATGTCTTATGGTGTTAAGTTTGGTGTAGATCCATTACCAGAGCTCAGGCCCAGTTGTTTAGGATGGTTCAGTGTACCGCCTTCCATAAGTCTAATGTTAAAATGTATATCTACACTAGCGTATCTTATATTAATTTAAAAAAATGATAAACATTATGTAAAAATAAAAATAATTGAATAATTATTTAAACTGTTTAAAATTGCTAAATTTTATGTACAATTATTGCTATCACACTTATTGATATTAAAAGTTGGGTCGCCGGTAATACTCTTGCGAAATTTGAATCAACCAAAGCTGTGCAACGTGACCAGACTAACCGCAAAAAACTGACACCCAACTTGATTCAGGCAGAAATAAGAGGTGTCAAGTTCAAAGGAGAGATGGTCTTAATTCCATGAATATTTCTACAGATCTACCTACTGATTTCAAACAACTACATTTTTCTTTGCGTCTTGCATTTGCAATAACCATAAACAAGGCACAAGGGGCAAAATCTTTGACCATTGCTGAATTAAATTTGGAACATTCGAGATTTTACCACGGACAAATATCCACCAGCATTGCAGTAAATGAAATATAGTTATTTAGATGTTTGATTTGCTTTTCTTATTGCATAAATTATGATTCTGGCGCAGCAACGTGCGCCGGGTAACGCTAGTTAGGTTATAAAAATTTGGGAGGCCTATCCGGATTCGAACTGAGAATTTCATGTCCGAAGACATGCACTGCGCCAAATTTCCAATACCTAGAAATCTGTTTCTCAAAGATGTATATGAATTGTACTACCTTAAACTTTACAAATATAGGCTACCGATTAATTACCAATGTTTGCGTCCTATTTTAGCAGGAAAACAAAATTAGGTTTAACTTCACTAGTAGCGTAATAAATATTCAATGTGGGCTACTAAGCCTAACTAGTAATACAACTCAGTTTAAAAAACAACAAACAACTTGTTAGAAGTATATAAACTTGTTAGACGAGCAGAAATCTTTTAGTAGTCCTACTTGTATAAATTATTTTGAGAAATCATACCTTTCTAAATGTAGACGTAACTTATATAAGTTACGTGAAAGATAATTTGAAATTTTAAAACTTTAGCTGAAATACATTAACATCAAGGCTACATCTGGCTTTCAAGTGATAGGTTGAAATGAGATTAGTCTTAAATATTTTGTATGATTCCCTCTTTTGAAATATTAAATGAAATGCTAGATATTATATTTTAAGATTAAAATATATTGTAAATGAGTAAATGTTTAAATTTTCGATATTTTAGTAATTTGGTTCAATATCTAGATAAACAATTTTTTTAATTAGTAAAAACTGAAACAGGCCTACTGAAGGTTGAGTTTTATAACTAAATCAATTAGGTTACCGATATGTCACTCTGATTTGACAAAACAGTATAAAACAGTCACCCAGCACATTTTACAATGCACGTAATAAAATATTTTTACTAAACTCTAAAATATACTTTCTGCGATTTACATAATTACCGCAATGTTAAGTAATTGATACATATTTCAAAAAAACGCATATGTATATATGTCCCATAAAAATACGACTTTGACACAATCACGGACGCTTGACTAAATAAACAAGTTACACTTTTTACGTAGACCTACTGCTAACTTAAGAATTTCACGCATTTAGTTCAAGATTTCAATAGGAAGTGGTTAAATGAATCAAAATGTTTCATCTCGTTCGGCTGAAATCAAGTAGGCTATCCACAAATTGAAATTAATATCATTAGACACTTATTTTAATTTGCGTTTCACTATTACAAAAGAAAGAAATAGTTTTATTTTATTTGTGTTTAGTTCATTGATGTCATGTTTAGCGATAATTAGGGAATATGTATAAACAAATTAATTTATAACAAAATAAATATTTATTTCAACTTCGTCATAATAATTTGAGTTCAAATAATCATAGCAAACTTAATATCCATTTGCAAATAATCCCGTTTAAACTAAATACGATATTTTCCAAGAACTAAAAAGGAAATTAATATAAAAACTAACTTATTTTCAAAATTGGTTCAACTATTGTATTGCAAACTTCTAAAATACCCTAACCTCTAAAATAACTTAACCGCCACAGGTTAATGTGATGCTTTACATTTCACAGATGCCTTAGTGGCGGCTTCATCACAAACCTGTAAACACGTTTCCTGTTTCCTGTCCTCAAAGCAAAATTAAGCTGCCGAAGCTTTTTGGCAATTCACAAATGCCCACAGAACCAAACAATGGACAGGCTATCCACAGGTTTTTAAAACAAAAACAATAAAACCTTGATGAATAAAGTAGTGCTCAACGCTTTTCATTCTTTCTTTGAAAAGTAGAATAAAAGTTGAAACTTACAAGAAAAAATTAGCGGGCAGACATCAATTTAGGCTAATTTCTTTTACTTTCTTCCTACATTCATTTTGCTTTGTTTTAACAGTAATTACATTAGTCATAAACCTACTGGGTTGTAAATAATGTTTTAATAATTTCAAAATAAATACAGTACTGTCATTTAAACCAAATATTAGGCTATAGGCTATATTATATTATATAGAAGTAATATAAAATATTATATTATTAGAATATAATATGTATTATTAAAAATAAATATTATTGATTTAAATCATAAATACAATGTAAGCTGACAACTTAAAGCAACTGTTGCACAACTTTTAATTTAAATAAATATAACCGCTTAGCCATTAATATAAACTTTTTACTGTATTTAAATCCATTATTGTAATAATTTCTGCTGAAGATTATTGCTTTGAAAGTGAAATGTAAATAAGGTTTAAACAAAAAGTTTATTTTTTGTCAAAAGGTTTTATTGTTACTGTTATGAAAATATATAGACTATCTATTTAAAAATATAAACAATATCTACTATAAGTCTACCTTTAGCCAAGAGAATGATTCCAGTCCTTTTGGTCTCACTTGATCAGTGTAACAATTATTTCAAATCAGGTATAGTTTATGTACAGAATTGATTTCAATGACGATGGTTTATCATAACTATTTAAACTCACTTTAATGTAATTACGAATATCTCATGCCAAAGAAATATCAATAATTGTCATTTGCCACAGAAATTGTTTTGAAATTTATTAATATGTTAGCCAATGAAAACGTATATATTGTTTTTATAACTAAACCTATTAAAATAGGATACTTTATTGCTAAATTGTAAAATGGATAATTATAATAATTGAATGAACACTAGTATAAAATAGGGATATGTTTTATAAGTAAGCTTTCAGTTAATACATTCATGTTTGTTTTTGCATTGAGGTTATGTTCATATTTTGTCCCCAACTTTAACCACTATTTATGATTTGTGTAATTAAAAAAAAAAACTTTTGTCATTGTTTAATTTAAGTGGCACAAAACAAGTGAAAACAAAATAATTGAAATTTTGCCAATATATGTCAACTATTACCAAAATATATGCTTCAAATCAATACAAAAATCTGTACCATAATATTTGCTAACCTCCATGAGTTTTTCACATCATAGGCCAGTAAACATCTGTTATACCAAGAGAAATTATGATCAAAATTGACAGATTCAGTAAGCAGCTTTACAAGCTGAAAAACTATTGTTAATAAATTGTTAACATCAGAATTTATTCTTACAACTATAATTTCTCCATATACTTTTGTACATTTTTCACAGTCATTAGATCTTGAACTTTATAAAAAATGTTTGGTGTTGAACCAAAAATTGGTTTTGTTGTTACAGAAAAGGTTTTAAGAAAAAGGAAAGTGAGTACAGACAAATTGTAAAATTTATCCACTTATAATTTAGCCTAAGCCTAATTGTAGGTCATTGAAAATTTCATAAATCAGAGTAGTTTTATTTTATTGTAACTAAATAGTAGTTTTTGAAATCTTGATATTTTTTTATAGGTTGTATTACCAAACTTATGTAGATGACTAAAAGAGTTTAATTAAATCCTTTATCCTGTAGCAGTTGTAGTAAAAAAATAAATTTGTTGTTGTTGAAAACTGATAGATTTTCATTTAACTTTAATATAATCAATTTATATTTTGAAACATAATATAAATTAATCCCTTTTACATTAGTTTATGACTATCCGAACTTTAAATTTTGTAAATTTGTAAAAACTGAGACAGAATGTTTTCGATTGCTCCATGGCAGTCTTTGTCAGTGTTTTCCTGATGAATTGTAATAATATAAATATTACAATATTGCTTAATTTAAAACATGTAGCCTACCTAAGCTGTTTTAAACCCGCTTTAAATATAAGATTTTACAAATTTATTTTAGGTGTTTAAAAAAAAGGTAAAAATATGGTCTTTAATGACGTTGGCTTTTAAAATTTTTTTGTTTTTAAATTACTTGTTTTAATGTGTAGAACACGAATATCAACTTTTTTCCTTGGAAAGTTGGTTTTTTTCACATTTTAAATGTTAGTATGTAGGCCTAAAGGCATGTATAGCGTAAAGGAGTCTTATTGATACAATTTAAAAGATTTTTTTTTAATTACTCATTTTAATGTGTAGAATACGAATATTAACTTTTTTTCGCAGAAAATATGAAAAGTTAATTTTTTTGCAAATTTTTAATGTTAGTCTAATAGCATGTAGGCTATAGCGTGAACTGGCCGCACAGTAGCTACATCGCAATGCTCTACATCAAAGTAAATTTATTTTAATACTAAACTTTTCCAGTCAGGATAGATTTGGTTATAATTTTATTCGACTTTACTATCTACCTATATTAAAATATAGGCTACCTATGAAGTATCGAGACAGGATAGATTTGGTTATAGTTTTATACAACATTACTATATATCTACATTAAAATATACCTATGAAGTATCAAGTCAGGATAAATTTGGTTTTCAATTTTATTCAACATTATTATCTACCTATATTAAAGTATACCTACGAAGTATCCAGTCAGGATAGATTTGGTTATAATTTTATACAACATTACTATTTACCTATATTAAAATATATGTATGAAGTAACCAGTTAGGATAGACTTGGTAGTAATTTTCTACATAGGCATTAAGTCTAAATATTTATCACAATTACAACCAAATCTATCCTGACTTGATACTCCGTAGGTATACTTTAATATAGGTAGATAGTAATGTTGAATAAAATTATAACCCAATTTATCCTGACTGGATACTTCGTAGGTATATTTTAATATAGGTAGATGGTAATATTGAATAGAATTATTACCAAATCTATCCTGACTGGATACTCCGTAGGTATATTTTAATATAGGTACATAGTGATGTTGTATAAAATTATAACCAAATGACGTAGTGCATAGCTACTGCGCGCCTGGTTCACCCTATAGGCCTACATGTCATTACAGCCTAACATTTAAATGTGAAAAAAAGTAGTAAATTTAAGCATTTTCCACGGAAAACAAGTTGATATTCATGTTCTACACATTAAAACAAGTAATTTAAAAACAGAAGAAGTTTTAGCAACTATTGTCATTAAGACTATATTTTTACTGAAAATAGTTGAGCACTGCTTGTTCACAGTATATTTTGGTATTTCTTTTTATAATTCCGACCAAATTATATACTTCACATATAGGCCATACTTAAAGCAATTTTAATCCAAGAGTAAAATACACTTCACACACTTAAACCAGAAAAATCTACCATAGCTTAGACAAAACTTCATTAAAATAGATAAGGTAAAACTAATATAAAATATAACAAAATACAATATAATAGCTATCTTGGAAATTTGGTATGTAAATTAATAGCAACTGTGATGTGATTAATAGTTTAAATCAGGAATTAACTACTATGTGAAATCTACATTATTTTTAGATGCTATTACTATGAGAGTATTGTATTAATGAAGATCAAGCCCTTTAAATAATATTTGTCATAGATTTTCTTGTTGATGATTCATAATGTTTGTTCAAAATTTGTAAAATTTTTATGTTCAAACTTATTTAGCTTTGACTTGCCAAGCATATATTCAAGTAGGTTTATATAAAACTCATTGAGATAAGTTTTTGAGCTGATTACATGATTTTTATCAATGAGACACTAATCAATGTTTCGACAATATAGTTGTGTAATGAGATTAAACATTATGTTGTGAGAGTTAAATATTAATGCTCTAAATGAATACTTCAGCATATATAACTCACAGGGCAAGCTCAACACTGAATTATATTTATACTTTTACATTAAATTTTTTCAGGTAAAATATTTGGTGAAAGATAGTAATCGAAAATCTAGTATGTATATGGACGAAACCAGCTGTGATTCTACCGCTACACAGTCCAGCTCTACTTCAATCCAATCATGTAATGACTGTGACTCAAATTATTTTAGTTGTGCATCAACTGATCTTAGTTTTAGTTCTACCTCTACACAACTTAATTTTGAGGAAATTAAGACTCCAAAAAGCAAGGGTAGAAAGCCTAGAAGAAGAACCTTTAAACCCACTATTGTGGAAGAAGAAGAAGGTTTTCTTTCAGATTATGAAATGCAGCGAGAAAAAAAAATCCTTGAAAATGCAGAAATGTTGAAGTAAGTTAACAGTATTAAAATGTAATAATTAAAATATAAATAAATAATTTTATTTATCAAATAATTTTTAACAACAATTTCCGTAATCTGAAGTGAATACAGTTTTAATGTAAAACAAGTGTTATAAATTTGTAAAAAATACGTATAGAAGTTGTTTGTTGTAATGATATTGAGTTCACTGATAAAATCATGAAGCAGTAGCAGATTTGGCTTTGTCAATGAAGTGATGGTTTCGAAACGTGTCAGTATAGTAAGTTAATAGTTTTCACTTTGTTCTTTAAACAATTATTTATGCAATATTTATCTGTTTTCACTTTTTAATGTTGCCATTGTAATGCCGTTAATCAAATACTTGTGTTTTAGTTAATATTCTAATAATTGTTTTCTCAACTGAAAAGATGAGCTCAAATCTTATAAGTTACCAGTATTATCAATTTATTGGTCAGATATTATTACAAAGTATTAATAACATTTTAAAAAAAACTTGAAAGGTTTCATGTAAATATGAAGTTATAATAATTTGGTATATATGTTTACATGTACAATATGCAAACACTTTTCTATAGTAGAATTTACTTTTGATTAAAATTATCACATATAGGCTATATCAGGAAACAAACCCCTAATCAACTTAGACTCACAGTGTTATACAACCATCCTCATTTAACATCAAAAGTAATTCCTTACTGTAAAATATAATACAGAAAAGTATAGTTAGAACCAAATCAATAAGAATGACATGAAAAATGTAATCTATTCAATCTGTACAACTGATATCAGTTCATGCAGATCAGCATTCTCAAAGATAGGACAAACTATTTTTTGTAGTAGAGTTGTGAAAATTTGCAAACAGTATGATATTTAGTTACTAAACTGAATAAAAACTTAAGCGATCTATAAAAATATTTTTTTTGCTACCTAATTTTTTATCTAAAGTAGATTTTTTGTATAAATTTTTTTTCTGTTAGGCATTATTGATTTATCAATAATGTTGTTGTACAAGTAACACTTTTTTTAATTATTAAATGTTGATAGCCCATGTAATTATCTATAAAACAAAAAAAAATCATTACATTTGTATAAAAACTAACGAAAGCACAGAGCGAAATGTAAACCGGAGCAAAAACGTTCAAACAGGCCTTGGCGGTTCTCGCTAGTACCGCTGACAGAGCGGCTGGCGGTCAGGAGTTGCGCTGCGGCCCGAGCGGCTGGCGTCCAAAGGGTTAATGATTGACAACTTTTGTAATAAAGGCAGAAGAAAAGATGAATTGGCACTTGAAAAAGAAGATAAGTATTGGGTAACTCATGAAAAGAAGTCATTCGGCTTATGAACCATGGAAATCTCTTGTAGATTTCGCTATGAAAATGGAATTTTCATAAAATATTTTAGCGCCTCAAAAAATTTTCAACTACAATGGAATGTCAGTAAGCTAAAAAGCTGACATGCAATATACTGCACACTTTCTCGGTAGCAAAATAAACATAAATATTATTTGATTCCATCTTGAATTGGAACTACTGTAAGTTTTAATGCCAGAACTTGAACATATATTGATATAACACACTTGCTTATAGTAGCACTTTTGTTGTTTGTTAAAGAAGACAACTATTTCAGAAGGTGAATCGGGATACAGCTCTCAAAGCAGTCATCCTTATTAAACATAGTAAGTGCTACTATAGGCAAGTTGTGATATATCAATATATCTTCAAATGTTTGAGTAAAAAACACATTAAAAAAATTATTCTGAAAACCAAATGTGTAATGAATATGAGTTTTAAGAATACAAATTTACTCATCGTAAATGTTCTCATGTATTTTGTATTATACATTTGGTTTAATTAATCATAAATGTTTTGTTTTGAAGAAGAAAAATACAGCTAGGCCATTTTCTGCTGAATAAATAACATGAACATAAATTTTAAAAATATATGAAAATTGGTGACATGTCACAGTATTAATCATGTTTACATTAGTTTAAGATTATCCGAACTTTAAATTTTGTAAACAATTACTGAGACAGAACGTTTTCGATCGCCCTATGGCGATCTTCATCAGTGTCTTCTGCTTGAAGTTGTTGTTAGGTTAATTAGTGACGGTTTTAAAGGTAGGTTTTCAATAGCATCAAAGAGTATGTGTGATTTGTATTGGGTTTGCTCGTTTAATATGTTTGTACTTTGTGTTTTTGTAAATTTCATATTGTTCTAGTGTGTTGAGATGGGGTCCTTTTTTGTTGATGTGTAAGATTTCTAAGTTATGGTAAATGTCTGTGTTTAACACATACTCTTTGATACTATCGAAAACCTACTTTTAAAACCACTACTACTTAACCTAACATCAACTTCAAGCAAAAGACACTGACGAAGATCGGCACGGAGCGATCAAAAACATTCTGTCTCAGTAAGTTTTTACAAGTTATAAAATTTAAAGTTTGGATAGTCATAAACTAATGTAAAAGTGATTAAATTAAGTTTCACCGAACTCAATGGACTACAAAATTCAAGAGTTGTCTCAATATGATTGAAATTTGTTTTTCGTAGAGATAGAATAATTTAAAAATCTACAATTATATATTTCACTTATTTTACAGATTAATATTTCTGGAAAGTGGCTTGGAGTTTGGGAATTACAAAGAACAAGCTAAACCAGAGAAAAGGTTGGTGGAGAAAATATTTTTAAAATTATATCAACTTCTATGTTGTTTTCAACAAACAAACTATATCTCTTTGAAAGCAATATTTGTGTTATTTAAAGGTTATAAATACCTTTTGACTTATATGCAAAACAGCAGAAAAAAATACTTGGAAGTTATTTGATTCCAGAACAAAACTTATGTAAAACTATGGGAACAAAATTTAAAGAATTCAAATGTTTTTGTCCTGTTATTATCATTGTTCACTAATTTCAGTTCCCCAGGTTTATATTCAAACTATTATGCCGTCCTATGTTACCATTTAACTAACAATTTCTATGTATCATTCATGTAATCCTTTTACTTAGTCATTCCCTTTCAAATTCTTACTAGGAAATGTAAACCTACTGAGAGGGTTTTCCACCCCTTAATGTATCTCGGCCAGACAACAAAACATTAATACAATTACAGCAACAAAAATATACATATTAAAAAGCTACCTCATTTATATTTAATAAGGGAGAGACACTTCCTTCTGACCCTGTGTGATAGCTGGTCTACTTCAGGTAGTAACTCGGCCCATGCATGACACAAATGTATACTCTGCTCAAAAAGCAACTACTGTAATATAAACAAAATTTAGAGCCAATTCCTATTTAAATAAACAAAAAAAATTATTATTATTTTTTTTTAATTTTATAATTTTGATTAATAGAATGACAATATTAAGTGGCAAAATAGAAAGCAAATTTCTTTGCCATTTTCCTTTTTCTTTTCTATGTATCTGTTGGGCTATTATTTTTGTTTGTTCCTATTTAAACGTTTTTTTTTCATAGCATGCATTGTGTTGTTTCTGTTTGGTTTCCTTTTTCATTGTCCCTTTGTGGATCAAGTTTTAATATTTTTAATACAGTTTGTTTATTTTATTCATTTCATTTATTTTTGATCTTAGCATTATTTATGATATTATGTGGTAACCATGGTAACAATTTAAAGTTGTGGAATGGAGGTTTGGACGAAAACCAGAGGGGAAAAAAATTCATATACATCTCTGAGAAGTACATTACTAGCTAAAAGAAAGTTGGCACAGTGCCAAAGTGCCCTGGAACATGAAGATAATCAGTACACATCCTACCTAAACCCCCCAAATTTTTATAATTTAATATTGAATAAATATTTGAACAAACTCTATTAACATCAATTGTTAACTATAGGTTAAAAGAAATGGATTTGAACTTGATTGGATGAATAAAAATGTATTTTATTAATGATTGAAAATTTGTACAAGTATATATCAGGAGAGTGTCAACTAATAGAAGGAATTTTAAAATCAACTATTATATCTCTTCATTACCTTTATTTCATTTATCTTTGTACTAAAATTTGAGTGTAATAAATAAACTTCTTGATAATCTCAACAGAGGTATGACTACTTAAGATTTATGACTTTATTTCTTTAAGTTATGATCTTACCTATATTCTAGAGAGGGTCTTTATATCCGTTTTATAACCCAAAAATATATTTATAATCCTTTTCATGTCCTTAATAAGCAATTATAATTATTTAAAAACATAAATAATCTTTCCAAATACTATTATCCTCATACGCCATTGACCAAATAAGTTAATTAACCGTACCAATGAACTTGAAAACATCATCAAGAAAATGATCATCAAAAAGTTGAGAGTTGTTAACAGAATTTCAATAATGATGGAGCGTGTTCATCATTTTACCATCTAAAATAATATGTAACTTGAATTTGTTAACATTATATGACTTCTTTAAAGATTTGCTTTAATGTTGTTTCAGATTCTATTATTTTTGTTTGATTTCAATTAAAAATGGTGTTGAGTAATTTTATTAGAATACTACTATATACTAATAGTATATTAGTAACATTACTGTATTTGGATAGAGCTGTTCTGTAACATGTTTTCTTTTCAAATACTTAACATAAAATTACAAGCTTTCTGTTCTATTCATAGACTAAAAAAAATTTATTATGATACTGATGGATTCATCATAGTAAAACATGTAGATTACTGCTCTGATTATGTGCAGTTAGTGTTGTTTTGGAACCAGGTCTAAAGGCTTAGTTTCGGACGTACTAACACCATATGAGGCACCCATAAAGATGTAGGGTTCTTGTATGGACAGAGTCACTCAAAGTGTTTACCTGCTCTAGGAGCTGTCTCCTCTCTTACTCTTTTCATGTTGAGTCCTTTATGTACGGCAGTTTTGGACGTACTAACACCCCATGAGCCACCCATAAAGCTGTAGGGTACTTGTGTTGACAGAGTTACCAAAGTGTTTACCTGCTCTAGAAGCTGTCTCCTCTCTTACTCTTTTCATGTTGATTCCTTTATGTACGGCAGTTTTGGATGTACTAACACCCCATGAGCCACCCATAAAGCTGTAAGGTACTTGTGTTGACAGAGTTACCAAAGTGTTTACCTGCTCTAGAAGCTGTCTCCTCTCTTACTCTTTTCATGTTGAGTCCTTTATGTACGGCAGTTTTGGACGTACTAACACCCCATGAGCCACCCATAAAGCTGTAGGGTACTTGTGTTGATAGAGTTACCAAAGTGTTTACCTGCTCTAGAAGCTGTCTCCTCTCTTACTCTTTTCATGTTGAGTCCTTTATGTACGGCAGTTTTGGACGTACTAACACCCCATGAGCCACCCATAAAGCTGTAGGGTACTTGTGTTGACAGAGTTACCAAAGTGTTTACCTGCTCTAGAAGCTGTCTCCTCTCTTACTCTTTTCATGTTGAGTCCTTTATGTACGGCAGTTTTGGACGTACTAACACCCCATGAGCCACCCATAAAGCTGTAGGGTACTTGTGTTGACAGAGTTACCAAAGTGTTTACCTGCTAAGCTGTCTCCTCTCTTACTCTTTTCATGTTGAGTCCTTTATGTACGGCAGTTTTGGACGTACTAACACCCCATGAGCCACCCATAAAGCTGTAGGGTACTTATGTTGACAGAGTTACCAAAGTGTTTACCTGCTCTAGAAGCTGTCTCCTCTCTTACTCTTTTCATGTTGAGTCCTTTATGTACGGCAGCTTTGGACGTACTAACACCCCATGAGCCACCCATAAAGCTGTAGGGTACTTGTGTTGACAGAGTTACCAAAGTGTTTACCTGCTCTAGAAGCTGTCTCCTCTCTTACTCTTTTCATGTTGAGTCCTTTATGTACGGCAGTTTTGGACGTACTAACACCCCATGAGCCACCCATAAAGCTGTAGGGTACTTGTGTTGACAGAGTTACCAAAGTGTTTACCTGCTCTAGAAGCTGTCTCCTCTCTTACTCTTTTCATGTTGAGTCCTTTATGTACGGCAGTTTTGGACGTACTAACACCCCATGAGCCACCCATAAAGCTGTAGGGTACTTGTGTTGACAGAGTTACCAAAGTGTTTACCTGCTCTAGAAGCTGTCTCCTCTCTTACTCTTTTCATGTTGAGTTCTTTACCTATGGTTGTTTTGGACGTACTAACACACCATGAGCCACCCATAAAGATGTAGTGTTCTTATATTGACAGAGTCACTCACAGTGTTTCCCTGCTCTAGAAGCCGCCTCCTCTCTTACTTTTTCCAGAGTAAGAGAAGCAACCTACTCTCTTACTCTTTTTATGTTGAATCGTTTATGTATGACAGTTTGAAACGTATCATGAAGTGGTCAATGACATGCAAGTTGTTGGTTTTGGTGTGTACCACCGTCTTTATGTCCATACCGCAATTTATTATAGTGGTTCAACTCGGAATACTGAGCCTTAAACTACTCTAATTCTTCACTTTTTTACATGGGATTTCTGGATACCATCAAATGTTACCCCCATCCCAGTATTTCACTTCTATTATATATTAGACAAGCTGTCTATTGATAAGGTCAGTTTTGCTCTCTGCCATACTAACTATAACTTGAGATGGCTTGTTCTCATGCACAGATGTCTGGTCCTGGGGAAATTTATTCCTTACCGTATTTAAATTTAAAAAATTCTCTCCCTAAGGTAGGAATTTGTCAAAATTGTACTGTAAGAAAAAATTTTATCAATGCACTATTTTTGTTAGATTAAATTGTTGTCACAGTAAAGCTAAGAAATATGTGTGTTTTTGAGTTTTCTTTTGTTTAAATAATAAAGTTTAATTTATTAAATTGACATTCTGTAGTATCATGACTTTCATGAAATTACAGTAGAGTAAATTTAAAAAAAAATATATTGAACACAGTTATTTTCCCCTACAACAGGCAATCACCCAGTGTCTCAAGACTTTAAATTAAAAACAAAATATATTATATATTTTTGTTCAAGTTCTGATATAAATTTTCAACTAAAAAAATCATCAAACACCATGGGTAACAACAAAAATATCCATAAATGTAGTTTATGTTATTAACTAGGGTGATTTACTAATCTAAAACAAGATAGAAGGATTTGTAGAAAAAAGTGGTTGAGACATGCATTTAATATTTTAACACATAGCAGACCTGTTTTGTATAAACTGATGCTTTGGTCTTTTAAGGATCCAAATTTGGTGATGACATCCCTGTGAAATTGTTGCTTCCTAACTATATAAAATTTCTAGTGGAGTAATTCTGTCTTGTGAAAATACATTAATTGCCATTTATGAATCAGTTTTAGACAAAAG
The DNA here is from genome assembly GCA_036971475.1 of Prosapia bicincta. NCBI lineage: Eukaryota > Metazoa > Arthropoda > Insecta > Hemiptera > Cercopidae > Prosapia > Prosapia bicincta. The sequence goes on from JBAIZL010000001.1 coordinate 383,082,989, forward strand.
AGGCTGATTTTCATAGATATATTTAAAGATGGTAAGATTGATTTTATAGGTGACCTTAAAGACTTCCTTGTCCCCCAAAATAATATTTGGAGTATTTTTCCATTGAAATATTCCTATATATATATATATATATATATATATATATATATATATATATATATATATATATATATATATATATATATATAGGAATTTTTTGGACTTGATAGGAGACTGACAGACTTACCTAAAGGCAACAGTCCAAAACTGCAATCTCTTGGAAATAAGCACATATAAAACACTTAATACACTTTTATTTGAAATATTTCGATCAACATGATCTTCTTCAGTCAAGAAAGAGAAAAACAAAAATATATAATAAACAAAACTATATATATATATATATATATATATATATATATATATATATATATATATATATATATATATATATATATATATATATATATATATAGTAGAATCTATATGTTTGTTTTTCAAGTACTAGTAAATATTTCTTTCTGATGCATAATATTACACTGAAATGAAAACACATTATTTTTTTTTAATCTTCAAAGTTGGTGTTGTCAGGAAGGTAAACAAATTTAAGTTGCTCATAATTTTGAATTTTCACATTAATTTCCATTACAACTCGGGCCTTAAGTTCATATTAAAAAAAATCTGTTTAAAGTGTTTAAAATCTCACCCAAAGTGAGAGAGCTAGTTCTTGAATCTATCAGTTTTGTTTCCAAAAAGTTTTTTTCCTTTAATAAAAAAATGTTGTATTTGTTGATTCCATCTACACGTGAGCTACTAGTTTTCACTAAAATACTTTTAAATATTTTGCAAACTTGCCTATAGTAGCACAAATATAAGTAAGTGCTACTACAGGGAAGTTTGTAAAATATTTGCAAGTGTTTTAGTAAAAAAATGTTGAATTCAGATCCTTCTTTTATCAACATTATTTCAAATGTACTCTATTCTAGAAATACAATAATTAATCTAGAAACTACTTCTAAAAACTAGAGGTATTTGTTTTTGATGATATAAAATGTTTGTCAAAGAGAAATTACCATGACATACTATTGCAAAAAATGTGACCTTAAAATTATTCAGCCAGTTAAACAATCGTTAATATGTTATATAGATTACATTCTGTTAGCAATGAATTCAAAAGCTTATCATTTTAGTCAATACTTTACATGTTGAAAGATACAGAGGAGAGCCCTTCACTTTAGGTGTATCTAAGCTAGAAGTTGCAAAAAGTAGCTTTATATTTATTATAACATGTGACACCCTTGACTGTAGTGCATAAATATATAGCATGGTCAATAATATCTCCACCAACTCATCATTTTGAGGTTTGACAGATATAAAAAAATCTACTTTTAAAATACATAATTAAAAATGATTAAACTGTAAATCATCACAAAATTGTAACTTAACTTTATAAGAAAATATTTTTTGTAATTTTACAAATAAATAAATTTGATGATATAAATAGATAAGGGTCCCTACATTTCTGGATTTCATCGCTGCAAAAACCGACCTTGTCATTAAGGCTTTATACTATTAGTTAAATGTTTATCTTAAAATTAGTTTTTAGTTATTCTAACGACTTATTCTGTTAATACTTATTTTAAAAAAGGCAGTATATTGTAATTATGTTTCAGAAAGAAATATATTAGATCACCTTTACCTCCTCCACGTCCCAAATCCTTGAGGTTAAAAACAAAAGAAAGGGATTTTGATTTTGTTCAATTTCCTTGTTTTGGGCGTAATTCATGGTAAGAAATTAATTTATTTATTACACTTGAATTTATAACCCTTTTAGCTACTTCAACCCTGATTTTTTCTGTATAAGTTTTAATTACTTAGAATTGTTGTTGTTGTGTCTATTGGTGTGCAAAGTGCAAAAACTTCAGATACCTCTAAAAGGCTTGATGACAAGATTTGCCAGTTATGGAGCCCGATGGCCATGAAGCATTTCAATTGGTGGTGCTTCAAGTTAAAAGAGGGAACGGCCATGGCTTGGCAGTCAAAAACATTATCCTGGGGTTAGTAGTGATTGAGGACAGTACTTGGAAATGGGATAAGATTTTATATTAGTTGGTGATATCTTTATACCCTTGAAATGTCCAGTACGCAGCCTAGCTATTGTAGAGGAGAGGTTTCTTGCAGTTTAGATCAGGGATGGTTGTCTTGCTAAAATGCTGGTTGATGTAGATTTTTCACTTGGCAACAGCATTCGCATCTGTATAAGTGACTGTTAGAGGTTGATCTTCGTCACATGTTTACTTTGCAAGGGCATATGCACACTCATTACCCTCAATTCCGACATGAGCAGGGATCTTCTGGAGAATGCAAGGTATATTTAATAAATGGAGAAGAGTATTAATTTCTTGTGTCAGTCTTGTATCACCATTATGTATGGCTTCGAGTGCTGATTTTGAGTCTGAGAAAATTACAATTTCTTCTATTGAGTTGTTAGGAGGAGGAAAAGAGCGACAGTGGGTAAGCGACTCTTTAATAGGAATTAGTTCACTAGTGAAGTTTGAAGCAATTTCGCCATTGGGTTTTTTGAGCCTGACGTTATTTCCTGAGGGGTAAATGATGAAGATGCCTGCACCACCTCTATTACAGTCAATATCAGAGGAACCATCTGTGTAGACTAATGCACTGTATTCTTTGGCAAGTAACCTAACAGTGGCTTTACCTTTTTGAAATAAAACTTGAGTTAGCTCTCTCTTAGAGCATGGTTCCAATAAGTTAGTATTGATTTTAGTATTCGTATGAGGCTTGAAAGGAAAAACTGGTTCCTGAGTAATGTCCACGGAGGAGTGGTCAAGAAGGATGGCCTCTCTGATGTCTGTGTCAAATTGCAGAGTTGATGATCTCTGAATTCATTACATACCTGCTCAAGCTTTGTGGTTTTTATTGTGGCTTCTGATTTTGTTAGTGAACTTTACAGTAGCAAGTTTTTCGTCTGTTTTCAAGGGAAACAGGCCGCTTTCCGATTCGGCCTTGGTGTTAGTAGTAGAAGATAATACAACAATGATAATTTTTGATGCTCTATACTGGAATGAATCTAATGTGGCTTTAATAGATTGAGACGCATGTGCCCAAATGGGGGAGCAATACTCAAGTGCTGGTATAATGACAGTGCAGTAAATGCTTTTCAGCGTTAATGATCTTGAGCCCCAGTTCATGCCACAAAGTTTGCAGAGGATGTTCAATTTCTTTAGACCCTTATTTGCCATAAATTGCATGTGTTTAGTAAATCTCAGTTCTGGATCTAGGATCACTCCCAGATATTTAGGATTTTTGATGCATTCCATTATGGAGTTTTTAGTTTTTAAGACTGGTTGGAAGGTTCCACAATTTCTCCTATCAGTTAAAAAAACACAGTAGTTTGATTTATTGGGGTTTATAGTAAGTTTAAGATCTGCAGCCCATGTTGCAATGCCTTCCAAACTGAGATTCAGGAATTTCCAAGAAGTTTTGAGACCTTGACTTGTATTCTAAGTGGCAATATCATCTGCGTAGCAGGCGATTTTAGTATTCTTATGGATGTAGGGATCAATTGTGTTCATGTAAAAAAAAAAGGGCAGAGGGCTGAAGACAGAGCCCTGTGGTACACCGGCCCTTGTTTTGCAGGTCTTGGACAGTTTTCCACTGAACCTGATTTAGAACCTTCTGTTTCTCACGAAGTCATTAATCCATACGAGTGCAGCCTCGTATAATATCATCATTGATCTTCGATGCCAGCCTCATGGGCAATATGGATGAGTTTTTGTTGCCAAACTCGGTCAAAATCCAAAGACAGGTCTAGAAAAACAGTAACTGTTTTTTCTGCAGTTCTACAATAATTGATTGGCAAAGGCAAAAGAGCTAATCTACTGCCTTTTTGTAATCAAAGCCGCTTTTTCTAGCTTTTAAAATCGATATAATAATAGAGGATTTATAAATTTTTTGGATCCTGACGGAAGTCCAGGAGAGATTAAAGATTCTCAGCAACATTCTTTTGGCTTTGTTATGGAAATGTTAAATCATGCAGCCAAATATGAGGTCAGTGCCTGGAGCTTTCTTTGGCTCAGGTTTTAAGATGGCAGAATTGATTTATTGAAAGATTGTTTAGAATATAATTCATTATATGAATAGTAAATTTTAAAAAATATTGAAAAAATACTGTTGATAACACAAATTAATAAAAATATATATATATATATATATATATATATATATATGTAATTCAGTCATAGAAGTCATTGCTAAACTTATTAAAAAAATATTTTTTTAAAATTAAATTTGTGAAAGTATAATGATACATGTGTTTATGATTTTTAGTAGAGTATATTTACTAAAAAAAGTTGATTTTTTATCTTATCAATGTTTGATATAATTACCACGTTTATGTAGGGGTTTTCATTTATATAAATACATATTAAGTGCCCAGTTTTGTAAAATATCAATGTACATACTTCTGAGAATGCCTTTAGCCAATTAAATCTTTGTTTCTTGGCTGATTCTTTCTTGTTCCTTGGATTCAAACTATAAATTTGTTAACACGCTTTGAGATCTACAAAGATAGTTTAAGACTTTCGTAGTGCTGATGCCACACATCTGCAGCACCACTGACTTTGTCAGGCAACAAGTGCTGAAGTAATGCACCATGCCTAACATTTGGAAAATTATACTTAGTATGATCATAACTTTTCCAAAGAAGATTTTTAGTTATAGGGGCTATTAGTTGGCTTCTTTCCCACACTTTAGACTTTTGTGTGTCTTATTATTTTCTGTATGTTTTGTTTATGAGCATGGATTGTCTATATTTGAGCACTGAACCTTTTAACTATAAACAAAATCAATGTGACAATTTTTTGTTCTAGACAAATTTAAATTTTAAAGAGATGTTTAGATATTATTTTAAAACCATCTGAATTTTTGTTAAATTTATTTAGCAAAATTTGAAGATTTTGCTGCATTTCCAAATCGATCTTTCTTGATGGTTTTTGTGTTAATGCTTTGGTTGTCTTTTTTTACTAAATGTTTTACATAGGCATTTATTTTAAAAATATTACTTAGTTTACCTGAAGATGCACTATCCAAAAATGCAAATTTAGTTTTGCCTATGTTCTAGTAATAGTAAACTACATATTGCTTGAATGCATTTTGAAATGTTTCGAGTTCTTACAGATTTTGAATAATGAGTAGCCTACATCGTACAAATTTGGAATTTTTTTTTGATACATAAATCTTAAAAGTTTGTCTTGTAATTTTTCTCATTTTTTTATTATTATTTAATTTATCATTTCTAGTACTTATTTTCATCTTGAGTTATTCCTTATCCCATACTTATATAATGAAGATTAGAATTTTTCAATTATATAAAGTGCAATCTGGGGAATCCGAACTAATTGCTGCAGGGGGTTCTTCAGATTGCTGAAAAGTTTTAATTACAGAAGGTACCTACATATGTATTAAGAAAAAATGCTGAAAAAATATTCAACAGTGATGCAAAAGTTCCTGTAAACCCCACTCATAAACAGCGTCATCAAGGTAGTTATCCACTCGTGTGCGTTGTCTGTCGCTTATGTGCACCTTCCTCAGAAGCTGATCTATATGAAAGAATTTTTGCACAACTTTTTTTTTCAATTGAGTGACTTTCGTCTTATTAACATTAAACTCACGGGCCAGATTGGTAGACGTTTTTCTGTTGTTGAGACCTAAAAGATGGCGCACTTGTCACTCAAAGACAATGTTTTACATTTTATTTTATTTTTTGACTCATTTTAACATGCACTGAACTCTTGAAAAGCAATTATAAGTATGACTAAATTCGCTGTTAGGTATCCCACCCTACATATTGAATGGAGGGGAATTCATCTGAAAACTATGAGGGAGAACAACAAAACAATTCCAGGAAATCCAATTGCACTGCTGCATGTTTTTATACAATTCCTTTCTCCCTCTGTCTTTCCACTATACTCAAGAGCTAAGGCTCTTATAAAAACAGCTTTTTTTGACTGTTCGGTTCGGGAGTATTGAAGTTTGGATTGCCGAGGTTCCACTGTACATCTGTGAAGGAAGGAACTTTTAAGAGATGTGTTACATCTTGGAATTCGACCTTGAAAATTATAAACATGATTTCTATAATAAATTAGATCTATTATATCATTTTGGGTAAATATTATTAATAAGAAGTTGCTTTTATATTTAAATATGTTTAATAATTATATTTATATTTCTTCATAGAATTCTTTGTTGCTTTTGAAAAATAAATTAATATTTGAATTATTTTAATTTTAACAGAAAGGATTATTTTAGAAATTTTACATAGGCCTGGTACTAATAAATAAAAACAGATTGTAAAAGTTGGAGATTTTTTTAAAAAGTACTAAAAGTTTTTGAATTTTACAGGCTGTATTAATCAGAGTGTCATATTATTTTTAATTATATTGATATATTTGTTTGTAAAATATCTGTATATTGGTAGAAATATCAGAGGTTTTAATGGCTGTCTGTTGTTGGCTCAAAATCCTTGTTATTGAGAAATGTTGTGTTTTATAATTGAATATGAATAGCTATTTTTCGTATGAGTATTAAAAGAATTTCTGATCTATCTAAGCTGAGAATTTTCATTTAGTTTGTTTTAAGAATAGACTTAAGTGTAGCAAAGTTTATATATTTAAACATTATTAAGTACTTTCAGTGTAACATTTTCTCTGCAGAATCTTTTTTCAAAATTTAATTGTTATGGAACAAATTTTCCTGCCTCACATTTCATGCTCCAAAACATCTAAAACGTTTCAGGCTTATACTAGTCAACATCTTCTCTGATAAAAATCTACTGACTGTTAATAATTATATAAATTCAGATTTTCTATGTGAATATTGGTCATTGATATGCTGAAGTAATTTAGGGCATTTATCATGTTTAGCATCTTCAGGGTCATTTTTGAAATGTTTATACAACTCTTAAATCTTCATTTTACTTGTTATCGACTGACAGAATAAAAAACAATATTCAAAATTTCCAGACCTTTCCAGTAAATTTAATGGAAATGTCCAGTTATATTTTAATAGTAATAAAATAGCAAATTAAGTAAATACAAAAAAAACATTCTTAACTACTAACAATGGAATAAATATCTAACTTGCTTCATTCAACCAGCCAGTTGGAAAAGTTTGGAGTCTCAAGACACAATCAGTTAGTTGGAGGATTTGGTAGCCTCTGTCATTGTGCAATGTCTGATACACGACAATGGCTAAGCTAATACATACTTTATAGGCAAGTATACCAATATGACAAAAAACAAATTTGCCAATCAAACTAATACAGCTCATAAATCTAAAACGTTCTTGTTATTTTTCACATACACCTAGTAAATAAATAATTGTTAAGATATGAAAAACATTAATATAGTATATTAAATACAGTAATTGTACAGTATTACACGTTGATGATGCATTGCAGAAATTAAGGTATATTATTAAATATGGATAACTGAATTTTGATTTGATTTGTTTGTTTCAGCCCTGGAATAAATATGGCTTAAGAAATCCTTTAAAAGAAATACCTGTACTGGAATTGTACAGTATTGACTTTTCAGATGTGTTGAAAGTTTCAAGATGAGAGAAAAGTTCATTTTATAATAATTGAACAATTATATAAATCAAAAGACAATTATTGATTTTAACTATATTAACGTAAAATCTTATAAAAGTTGTAACATAATGAAAAAATATATTTCTTTTATTTTATAAGTATGGTATGAATCACATTCTATAATCACACAATTGTATCTAATTTCTTGAATTTTGTAGTCCATTACGTTCGATAAATCCTAATTAATCACCTTAACAATAGTTTATGACTCTCCAAACATTAATGTAGGGATAGTGATAAACTATTGTTAAAGTGATTTAATGTATCTAATGCATTAGCTTCTTTTATATTTTTATCCATATATGTTTTTTTATTCAAGTTATGTAGGTACTAATGTATTTTGAAATGATCCTAGCAGCAATATTTCGAGATGGCAGTTTCATTATGTTGGCTGCTATAAATACTCATAGTTCTAAACCAGATATAGTTGTGGAGATGTGTAAAGTTTATATGATTTTACTACAAACTTTACTATCCCGAAATTAAATATATAAAATAAAATAAATAAATGCAAGGAAATATGAAAGCTGTTGAAAATCTATAGCCAAATTCTTTCTTCTGAATGTTAGCTTATTAAAATACTTTTTTGTTTCAACCAAAAATTGTTTAACCTATTGAAATGGGAAAGCAACAAAATATTACTAAAGTTAACTGTCTAAACAGTAGACCATGTCTGAAATATGGTATAGAAGCAGAAGCTATTTAGATTTAAAGTTGTTTACATTAGTCTACATGGAAACAAATATTAAGAAATGTCCTATGTGAGTTGGAGTAACTATATGGGTAAAGTGTTGTTTAACAAGTGTAAATATTATTGAGAAAGAAAACTGAAGTTTCTAACTACAAGATGAATGTGTTTTTGAATAATTTAGAACTTTTAAGCCTCATTACAGTGGCCAAAGCTAAAATATCATTTTAATTCCACTGCTTCGAAAATAGTCACTTTTGGTACTCATAAGTGACAAAAGTGTGCCTTTTCAAATCTTGACCTAGAAAAACAACTGGTAATTTTTCCTGGATTGGGTGTAGTTATATGTTTGGTTACTTGTTGCACTGCCAGTCTGTTGTATCTATTAGATATTTGGAATCAGGCATTCTTATTAATTTAGTTAGATGTATAAGTGTAAACAAAATGGTTGTCATTATTTTAGGAGAAATATTACTGTATAATTGTGATAAAATGCCTGACATCAGTCGCAAACATTTCAGATCATATGGAATAAATTACCAATCAAAGAATAATTATAACTAACAATGAAAATTGTACCCTTCACATAAATTTTCATTATAATAACCTGTCAATAAAACAACTTAATTTATAAAAACCAGTCAATAAAACAACTAAATTTTAAATGTGGCAAATATAACTTTTGTTGTTTGTGAATTTATGTTAAAAATTAAACTCGTTTCAATTAATTACATTATGTTTGTAATCTACATCAGTTTTACTATTATTATATTTGATGTGGGTGAAAAGTATTATTTATAATTACTTCCAAAATTATTTTCCAGTCCTTATTGAATTTCCAAACTCAGCTAACACCTCCTACAAAAAAAAAAAAAAAAAAAACGATAGCATGCTGGAAAAACCTTGGTACTAATTATGATATATACTATATTTTTAAATTGAAAGTAATGCAAAATTACTTTAAAAGGCCTAATAGAAAATTAATAGTATAACAAATTTGTATCAATAAAGCCATTAAGATAAACAAGAAATAAAATATTTGTATTACTTGATTCCACCTTTACTTAAGCTACTAATTTTACACTAATTCATTTGAACATATATTGAAAACACAGTGGTACCTAAAGGTTGAATAGGATTTGTGATTATTGAAAAACACACCAACTTTTTCAGTAAAGTGTATTCAGTCAGTACATGAGTCGGAACCGGTTTCAGGTGATTTTAAGGTGCTTACATTTCTCAAAAGTAGGGACAAGGGAAAATCCAGAACCTCCTGATGACAGGTCTTATAAAATAAGGCTCGTCGTAGACTATCTAATCAATAAGATAAGGGAAATATATTACCCGGGCTGTGAGCTAACAATTGATGAGGAAATGATTTTGTGGCCTGGAGGAATAGTTTTTTGTCAATCCATAAAGGGGAAATGACACAAATTTGAAATAAAGATTTATTCCTTAAACAAACCAGAGGGGCTACAACTCTGATTCGAGGCTCTTGCGGAGGTAAAGAGCACACTATGAAAGTTGTCATGAAGCTAATGGAAGATTTGCTAGGCAAAGTTCACGCTTTATTCATGGTCAACTTTACAATAGTTTAATTTTGTTGTCCAAAATGCTACGTCGCCTGATCTACTGTACTGGCACCTTGAGAAATGACCGAAAACACACTCCACGAGATGTAAAGTCTGCCAAGTTGTCCAAAGGGAAGACGGTGGTTAATTACGGAAAAAAGAAGTATAAAAGGACTGTAGCTTATATCTCAACTCAATTAGATAATGACATGGTTAAAAAATAAACAAGAGGAAACAAGTGAAACAAATGCCCAAACCCCTGATGCAATATAATGCTCGTATGAAGGGAGTCGACGGTGTAGATCAAATGATGGCGTACTATCCTTGTGAGCGGAAGATACTAATGACATAAAAATTGTTTTGTCCACTTCCTACAGGTAATCACGGTAAATGCATATTATCTCCATAATACCTATAACTCCCAAAATAAACTGAGCTTCTATGATTTCCGTCTCAAAGTCATTGAAGAACTTCTACCCCCCAAACAGGCTCCCATTATGGTGACTCCTACTCGAAACAGCATACACAGGCTCTCAAAGAATAACAAAAGAAAAGCAAATGGACGCCGAGTTCAAAGAAAATGCCAAGTTTGTGCAAAAGAAGCAAACGGTAATAGACCACCTACATTTGTGCTGTGTGGCCAGATGAACCAGTGTGTGTGAACTGTAATGTTTCGACAAGTTTCACGAGGGCATGGATGACTAAAACTGAGTATTAAAATGGCGATGGTGGGGTTGTATGTAGTATTTATTTTGGTATTTTTTAGAAATTATTATAAACACTGTGTTAGAAAAGTTTAGATATGAATTACTTATTGACATTGTGTGTAAGCTTATTTTTAACGTTGAAAAACATTGCAAATGGAAGGAGGAAGGGTTGTATGTAGTTAAATTTTTGTGTGGTACTTTTTCTATAACTATAAGTGTTGTGACTGGAAAAAAGGTTTTTCAGTATCCATTTGGTGAGAAACTCAATAGTTAGACAGTCGACAACCATCAGATACGAGAACCGGCACCACTGGCAAAGTACGTACATGAACGTACCGGAAATGACGTCACCAAAACTGACCAAAATAAATGCCGAGCCAACTTCAGATAACATATTGGGTTCATCATCAACATTTTCGATGTAAGTAATCAATAATATTTTTTTCAGCAATTTTGATGCGCAATTATAAAACATTGCCACACTCAAGGTGTTAAACAAGACACTACCCAAAATTTAAACAACTAATCAATTTCAGCTCAAAAATTAAAAAAGTTAGTATTTTTTTTATAAATAGCCCAACAAAATGATCATCTTCAATATTTGTGCCCAAAGTTATATCTATAGCAATAGCAATATGCCAATGCCTCTAGACGGCATATAAGTTTCTTTTGCATGCACGCACACTCACCCTTACGAGCACAGAGGAATAGGACAGACCTGAGACAGGCCGTATTTCCGCTCCATTGGTCATTTAGTGGTATATTTTAACCAAACTTTAGCTTTTAAAGTTGTAATTTCAACCAAACATAGTTGATTAATATTGTTTCTATTTAAAATTAAAAGAAAAATGATACCAAACAACCCATGATTTACTTTAGTAGCTATTAGTCACTTTTACATATTATAATGCCAATACAGTAAAAACAGTCAAACAGTACATTGTTTGGTATCAATTTTCCAGTAATGATGAGCAGAAATAATTTATGCTAAACTTTCTGAGGTGTTATCAAATTAAAAAAATTAGAGTTGGATCAAAGAACCACTACAAGGTAACTAATACAGAGAACTGAAAGGAATGCGGCCTGTTCAAATCCTCTGCCTTTGAGTGAGTGAGGACTGTGTGTGTGAGTGAGCCTATCTGGTGTTTAAGGGCACTCGCATTTTGCTATTACTATACCTTTATACATAAGGACTGGACAAACATGGTATCTCTTATTCCCTCGCAGATGGTAGGTCTAGCTTGAGTTGGTGAGTAATATCAAATTGAATATTTTTTATTCACTCTATTTCAATCTAAGAGTATAAGTACATTCATAAGTACTATGTTACTTTTACAGTGAGAAAATAAAGTGCCTTTCACTATTTACTTAGACTGGAGCTGGTACGAAGGAAAAATGAAAATGGCAGTTGATCACATTATGTCAGATAAAATAGGAATAAGAGGTATCATTTCATTTTTTATATTGTAAAAGGACTTTGTTATTTTTGAAAAAATAGATGGAGTGCATAAAGCTTCTAATTGTACACTTCAAATCATCATTTTCTAATGAGTTTGAATCTCAATTGTCTACATATAAAGATAAAATTACTGATGTATTTATTATATCTAATATTCATCATTGTTCTAAAAAAACACGAGCTGGACAAACATTTGCTTCACTCAAGGATTTTTTAATTTTTTTGTGTTTTTGGCTATGGGAAATCGATTGGTATCGATCTCAACCTTGACAATATTTGGGATTTCATCCCAGTGGCTGCTAGACTTCCCATGTTATCCTTATGGAACTTAGCACGGGTCCAGACAAACCTTTTTTGCCCAAGGGTGGGTGTTTGATGTCTATGGGGGTTTTTCGGCCATGGGAAATCAATTGGCACTGGTATTAACCTTAGAAAGTTTGGAATTCAACCCCAGTGGCTCCTAGAGTTCCCACTATCGAAAAAACTTTTTTTCAGTCAACGACTTTTTATTTTGTTAGGGAAATTGATTGTCACTGAAGAACCAAGCACGGGCCCAGACAAACTTTTTTTTCCCAGGGATTCTTGATTTTTTAATTTTGTTTTGAGTTCTCGGCCATGAGAAATAGATTAGCACCATTTTCAACCTTAGGAAAATTCGGGATTCCACCCTAGTGGGTAATAGATTTCCCATGTTATCCTTATTGAACTCTATTTCTACTGCCATCCAATCCCACACACACACGCAACAAAGTACAGAAAGAAGTTCTAATCAATAGTCTTAATCCTCCTATAAAGCCAACAGACAACCCGAACTATATGGAAGTTGATATGAACGATGTAACATGGCTTAAAATGTGTATTAAAATGCTCCTCCAAAGCCAACAAACAACCAGATCGATATGGAAGTTGGTATGTACCATATCAATTATTATGTATTAAAATGTGATTATATTGTATATATAATAAATAAAATTGTGTATCAAATTGAGGGGATGCAAAAACTCAGAAAGACAATCTAAAACAAAAGGAGGTGAAAGTTTAAAAACTATTCTTTCCCTACAACAATGTAGAAAACAATTTGAATGCTCAAGTCTACTTTTCAAATATTTGACTAATTGAGGATTTTATATTTGCATTGCAATATAAATTGACAAAAGAACAGAAAATGAGAATTACTGTCATTAATTAAGAGAGACTTAAACATTTCACTCAATGTTTGACTTAATTCATTATCCAACATTGAGTCAATTTAACTCAAACATTCATCTTACACTACGATGCACTATTTAATGTCCTAAAATCCTATCTAATATCCTAGATAGGTCAAAGCCTTAATCATTAAATTTTTTCCCCCCACCTATCTGGGGTGAAAGTTGCCTGTCTGGGATTGAAGTGCATTGACTTTCCTTTCTTTCCAACCATCTACAGCTTATCTCGCCAGTGTAGGATGAATTGATCTGCATGTCTAAGGTTGCTTGATCTGCATTGATGCTTTTTTGGACATCTAAGGCTCAATTCACCTGTCAGGCTAAGGCTGAGCAAGGTTGATCAAAGAAAACCAGCAGCTGAGTTGTCAAAACCAGGATCTATAAAGATATCCTTTTAGCAATTGGTGTCAATTATCTACTGATATTTGAAATATGTGTTGCAACCTATTATTTGAGCCAAGTTTAAAAATTCTAAAAAATTAAAAACATAAAAAAAATTTAAAGCTTGTCATTTGTTCTAATTTATAATTTGTGTTATATATATTAATATGGTTAGTAAATATAATGTTATTATAAATAACCCTTTATTTTGAACTATTGAGTTCATTTTCATACATTAGATTTACTTGAACATTTTCTCTCCTGGTTTCCTTTTTTTGTTTTATTGACTCAGGATTTCCTTCTTGCAGTGATCTTGCCAAACAAATCTGACATAATTTATTACTTTCCATCCAGCACTGGTGACAATAGAAACTGTTACATGTTGGGCAAGTTTTATGAGATAGACCACGAACTTCTGTATCATCACAGATTAAACAGTGACGACGTCCTGCCGCAAACCATTCTAACCACCAAAAGATCCTTGGGTATTTCATTCGAAGGTGATACAAAAAATTCAAAGTGTCTTCTCCCTTTAACATTTAGAATAATCAGGTTTTAAATGGTTAAAATTTGAATAAAATATGAACAATTATGGATCATTACACATTAAACTGTACAAACTGAATTTTTTTTTTAAACAGAAGACTATATTATACTATATGAAATTATGATATACCTAAGTTACATTATAGCAACAAATTATCCAGTTAGGATAGGTTTGGTTATATAAAACAATAACTTATGTTATAACAATTATTTTTCATATTTATTATATTACATCTTCAATTTGAGCTACTAGTTTACATTTACATGCTTCAAAATATATAAATAAGTGACTGTAGTAGCGTTTAATGATAATTTTTCCATTTCAGGAGATTGTCCCATTATCAGCCAGGGCTGTAACTCAATGTAGTTGAGGACACATAACATCTGAGTTGATAATAGGACAAATTTTCTTATACTTTGCTATGCTTGTACGAAAAACACATGTTTATTTGACAAAAATAATTACTAGTAATTTTTAAATAAGAATTTTTAGTCATAAAATTTGTATATAGAACCATGTGAACTATAACCAAAACTCTCTAGCTAGTACTTGACCTTTTTTTCAATATAGCACTTAATATGTTGATATAATCTTATATTTCATTGACAAAAGTGTTAATATAGAATGGACAGCTATTATACTACATCTAACTAGAGGGCTCATTATCATACCGATTACAAGAAATGAAACCTACATATAACTTTCCATCTCGTGCATAATTTGCAATGTTTTTTGTTATCATCCGGGTGTTGTGGATTCTCTGTGTAGAGGTTCTGTGGTATAAAGCCAAAATCCTTTCTTTCTCTCTCTAGTATGAACATAAAACACAAAGCACAGGCATTAAAATGAAAAAGAAATTTAAAAAACATTAAAATCAAGATAGTTGGCACCTACAAGAGTCAGGCCTTTTCAAATGTTTTAATTTTATTTTCAAAAGTAGAAAAAAACTGGGATTGATTAGTTCAAGTTATTTGGTTCCATCTTACAAATTGTGCTAGTAGTTTGATGTACAATAGAACTCCTCAAATCCGAACCTCGGAAATTGTGCAAAATTCGTACATGATTTGATGAATACCAAATTTTAAAAACAGTATCTAAAATTTAATGAAGTATGTACTGAAAGTTTGCTACTTACGTAAAACAGGACTGTGATATGTAATATATTGAATTGACACTGTAAAAACATGATATAATACGAAAGCCTATATTGTACTACTGTATCACCTCATTATCATAGAATTTATTGACAGTAAAATAAAAATAAAAAGACAAACACTTAACTATATGTTTCACTTAAAAAGAAAAGACACAAACACTTAACTATATTTCACACCTAATACCAGTATTCTTCATCTGGCAAAGAGAAGTGAACCTTCCCAAGGATGCGATGTTGAGCCACTCTCGCATTATCATAACATCATTGGGTGTTGCAGCTGTATGTTGTTCTACGTAACGCAACGCAATGTCAAGAGCGTCAGCATAAGTAACAGCATTCGTAGAGGCTTTTTCCTCGCTATTGCTACCTGCTACACTGTCATCGTGTTCATTGTTATCTAGTGCGGTCCACTCTTCCAGGAAACTTTCTTTAGCATCTTCACATCCTGCTACTCTTTCAATGGGCTGAAGGAGCTTACTTTTATCATCCTGAGTTCTAAGTGGTGTTTCACAAATTTGAGGCTAGGCCAGAGCTTCTTCCAAGATTTCTGCAGTAAAGTGTTACTGATATTATTCCAGGATTCAGCTACCCAGTAAATTACATCCTTTATTGTAATCGTCTTGAGTTTTTCTGGAATAGAAAGAGAACAATCGTCTTCATTAATGTTTCCAAAAGCTTTAATCTGTGGCTCAGTTTTAAGTTGTGCAGCCCACCTTGATGCATAGGCTGAAGCAACGATGTCACTTTAAGGGGGATAAAAATTGCATTTATGTATTTACTAACCAACTGCATGTCTGAAGGATGTGAAGGCGCATTGTCTATCAAAAGTAAAGCTTTTGGTTGCAGTCCATTTTTTTCATTAAATTTTGTTACTGAAGGAACAAATTTATTTTTGAACCACTCCTTGAAAATATTACCATTCATCCACACCTTACAATGATTCCTGTAATGAACAAGGAGAGCATTCAAGCTCATATTATTAAGGTCTTGTGGCTTAGCAGATTTTCCAATCACCATTAATGGTAGCTTATTGATTCCTGTGTTACTGCAGGCTAAAACTGGGAGAAGTTGTTTGCTCGTTTTAAAGCCTAGTGCAGAAGATTCCTTTAGAAGCAAGTTTTAGTGGGAAGGGCTTTAAAATTCAATCTGTATTAAAAATTCAGTTTCGTCCGCATTATGCACTTGCTGGAATGAGTAATTTTCAGACAAAATCAAATCTGAATTCGTGTAAATATTTTTTTGCAGCAAAATTATCAGCTGATAACTTCTCCTCGCTTAACAATTTGTTGTCAATTCAGCCTACCATAAAATACAGCCTCGTAAATGTTTTCATTCACAGAAACTTTCGTGTGATGGCATTGCTCCAAAGACTTTACAAATGTAGCACCGGAAAACTTTAATTTTTGATACAGAAATATATAATAAATGCTCAAATATTGTTTCGTAATAAAAAAAACACAATTCTGTCAAATGCAAATTATTCAGCAAATCTAAAATCCGAACTTTTTCGGCAAATCTGAACTTTTCCAAATCCGAACAGGTTATAGCCCCAATTAGTTTGGATTTGAGGGATTCCACTGAATATACCAGTGGCGGCTCCTGCCCAATTACATTGGTGGGGCTCATGACAGGGGGTCTCCCCAGATTTACGAGGTGCGGAAAAAATTTTGAAATTTGATACCCATTTAACTCGTTTTATATTCTAAGCACCTACAACTTTTATTAAGTTATACTTATTGATTA
Organism: Prosapia bicincta; assembly: GCA_036971475.1. Taxonomy (NCBI): domain Eukaryota; kingdom Metazoa; phylum Arthropoda; class Insecta; order Hemiptera; family Cercopidae; genus Prosapia; species Prosapia bicincta. Next base: position 383,100,097 of record JBAIZL010000001.1, read on the forward strand.
ATATATTAACATTGCTATAACTAATAGACGTATTACGGTGTGATTTACGAAATGTTGTAAGGTTAGGTAATTAGGTGATCGCCTATTGGTTGCTAAAGTGTCGAGTACTCAACAAGTAGTGTGAATCATGTTTTACTTTTAAGAGTATATTAGGCCACTGTGTATGCACTTCAAAGGATTTATAAATGGAAACAATACTTATCTAGTACACAAATATTATTCTTTAAAATGAGTTTAAAAGAGTAGTTTCATAAACGCATATTATTATTAAATATAAAATTTGATTTGTTTACTGTGAGTCAAACGCACCAACATTTATTTGTGAGAACATTACAAATAAGCCTACAATGCTGTTTCCTAAATCAGCCGGAATTGTTAGCACTGATTAGTCATTTCTCAGCGAATGCGCAAGACGACGGGACTCCATCCCAGGTCACCCGTAACAAGCGCGTTGAGTGATGTCACCGCACGGTTTTGGCTGTTTCAGCTTATTCCATGCACACTCAATGTACTAGTCTGGGGCTCTGCTGTGAGCCCCGCGCGGAGCTTGCGGCTAATTTCGAGCGTCAACTGCTCAAGTTACTGCTTACTTAAATACAGTAATTCTAAGCTCTTCTTAACCTAATTTAAGATAAATGAATATTAATTAAAAATTAATTTTTGTAATTGAGAGGGCTGCGCCTCAGAGCCCATTTGGACAAACCACCACTGTAATATACTTTGACATATAGCAGCCTATCAGAGCAAAAACTTGCTTATAGGAGCTCTTACTGTTTGCTAAATTAGGACAAACTTTAATAGTTGACAATAATACATCTTTTAAAATGGTCCTTATTTAGACAAAATTTAAATGCTATTGTAGGCAAAAGAGTTTACATATTAATATATGTTGAAATATATTTTAAAATAATTTTATTTAATGTAATAATACAAAAATGTCAGTAAAAGGTTAAATTAACAACAAGCTTAGTTTACTTAAGTGTGGATTTAAATACTTCAATAATTTTATAGAACTTCATGAAGGGTGAGTCGGAAAGGACTTTACATTATTGAAAATTCATATAAGTTTTTTCAACTAATAACACATTCATAGCTTTACTTTTTATGTAAAATATTTCAATAAAATTTATTTTTGAACAAGCCAATATTTAAAATGTTTATTTACAATTAATTTATTATTAAACTAGATTTCCAGAAAGTCTTACATGGTTAGAAAAATTGAAACAACAGTCATGTATTCAACATGACTGTGTTGGGATCTGAACAGGTCAGTTTAAAGAGCATTTATTGTAATTAGAGAAAGATAAAGTAATAAGGAGTTATAAAAGAAAACCATATGTGGCAAATTTTAATGAGACAAAAACAGCAAAAATAAGTCTTAAAAGAATTAGAGATAGAAACAGTGAAGTAGGAAGTAGGTAATAGGTGAATGAGATAAAGCAGATAACATTTTAGTGAAAAGAGCAAATGAATATAATAATGTGATAATGTCAATAGTATAAATACATTTTAAAAAGAAAAGTTCTATTTGTTAAGTTTACAATATAAATACCTACAGTAGGAAAGAAGAAAGCACATATAGCTCTACGAAGTCTATTGATGTAAGGGTTGAACAAAGATAGTCCATAAACTGCTCCTGTAGTGCCAAACACTTTATAGTAATAGATAAATTCAAGTTTTTTTGGTTGAGGAAGACATTCTGTAAAGAAAGTATTTGACAGTTTGAGTACTGTGGACAATAATGTTTAACCGAATTACAGCAGTGGACTATAATTATCATTGAGATGGAGCACTTGTTCCTTATTCAGTAAATGTGGTACTTTAGACTAATAAAGTCAACCAAGAACAAAAATATGATATTGTACCCTTGTTTCAACATTGCAACCATGATGCCAGTTGAATGTTATTGTCAATATGGCTTTAACAGACTTTCTTGTACAATATTATAGACAAAAACCGTTTTATACAAATATTACCGACAGTAGTATTAGTTTACTCAATCTGGTTGTAGAGCTGCTAGTATTTCCCTCTTCAGCTACAATGTTGGTAGTATTAGTTTACTCAGTCTGGTAGTAGAGCTGCTAGTATTTCCCTCTTCAGCTACAATGTTTACTCGATCCAGTAGTAGTTCACATATTTTTTACACACAATGTTTACTCAGTCTAGTAATACGTCACAAAATTAATATGAATTACTTATAGATTTATTGCAATTGTTTTTGCCTAGTTTGAGCAAAAGAGTGCTCTTGGGCTACCATCGGTTGACTATGGGAAGTATGTGTAGTATTGTCAAAATGTAGTAATCATAAGCAAGAGAAAAGGTAAGTTATAGTTAATCTTAAAATAAGTAATGTACAACCTTACTTTTTCCGAAAATATTTCATGTAAAGACATAATTATTTCCTTAAGGTAAGGTTGCTTTCTTTAAGTAGTCGTTCCTCTATTGGGGTCTTAGAGAAGTGTCTTCATGCTACATCAAGGTAAGGATATAAAAGGCATAAGGGAGATTAATTTTCTATTTTCAAGGAAAAAGCTTGTTACAGGTGATAATAAAGTGAGATAAAATGTTTACAGTAAATTTTCATTCCAAACGTCTTTCAAGTTAAACTCAATTTAATATTCAGGGGCACAATTCCATCTCCCCAGAAGAGCTATAAAGTTTTTCAATCAATTATCATTAAAATAATTGATGAGGTGTACTCTCACAAAATTTTGTTAAATAAAATCTCGGTTGATGCATGAGTCAAAAAAACCTAATTTTATTAAACATTTGTCTAGGTTTCAATTACTAAATTGTCGTCCTCAGTCAGGTCTACAAGTATAATAGAGCTGAATTAACATCTATCTATGTCATAAAAATTAACAAAATTATTATAAAATAAAAAACATTACAAAAATTTATTAATACTAATAAATTAACAAAACAACACAAATAAATTAAATAATTAAAAAAACTATAAAACGTGATAGTCCATGATAATAAAAACTATAAACAATTAATTAAAATGTGTGAAAAAAATTCCCAAACATATAACAGTAATATGACCTGTAAAAATAAATCATTATTAGACATCTGGTGCATCAACAACTAGAACTCTGAAGAGTTTTAAAGCTTTATGACTAAAGGATTATAAATACTGGTCAATTTATTAGTGTCCTTCTTAATATTAATAGAATTTTTCATCTTTATATGAAGCATTTCAGTCAAAATTCGTCTCCTCTAATTACGTTCTGTGTCCAAATTCACAGGATTTTAGAAATCAAAAGAATGAATATGTTCATTGATGTGATCGTAAAACACCGAGGAATGATGAAAACCTTTTTTACTCTTTTTTTCAAAACACTGAGGGGAGATGAAAATCTTTTTTTTCCTTATCGTTTAACATTGAGGGCGTATTATTTATTGTGTTCCGTTTATTTCTAATATTTTGTCTGGTATTGTTAGAAGAGGTAAGGATAAGACTGATGTTTTGAATAGGAATAATGTTGTATATAGGGTTAATTGTAATGATTGTGATGCTTCTTATGTTGGGGAAACTAAACGTGAATTGCATGTTCGTCTTTTAGAACATGAAAAAAGAGAAAAAAAGATCTTCACTGTTTGGTACTGTTGATAGTTATGGTTTATTTATATTTCTTTCAAATAAATTTTCTACTATCAATTGTTTTGCAGTTTAAAGACATCATTTCTCAATATTAGATTAAAAAATAATAAAACTACTAGATTTCCCAAAATTATTAAGAGGCTTATAATAAACATTATTTTCAGAGCTAAGTTTTCTACTACTTATAACATCTCCCAGATAATCTATAATGTTTATGTAGAATGTTTTGTATATCCAATATCAGTTATTGCCACAATTAATTATATATATATATATATATATATATATATATATATATATATATATGCAATAATAACATAAAGAAACTTGAGACACCTGAAAAAAATTCCATTATTTATTAATGGTGGGTAATAATATCAATGCTAAAATTTTAAGTGTCTAATAAACATTTTATTAAATTAAAAAAAGACTTGTCAAACTTATAACTTAAGTAAACGTAGACAAAACATTTCAATCACATTAGGCAATTTTCTTCAGTATCTTGGTGACACTGACAAATATCAGTGCCGAATTTGTCTCAGTAAGTTTAATATATGGTACTTAAGTTATAAGTTGGGGAAATCATTGATTGGTTTAATAAAAACATTAAAGTTTTGTCAATTGTCATGGACAATAAAATCCAACAGTTTTAAATAAAATAAATAGTAATTAAGTAGTTGAAAAAAATTTTTTTTTATTAGCTCATACTCTCCCAATATATATCTTGTACAAATTTTCAATCGTTAGTAAAATACGATTTTGTTCATCCAATCAAGTTCAAATGGATTTAACAAGTGGATGACAATTGATGTCAATACAGTTTTTTCAAATATTTAATCAATAATTAAGTTATAAAATTTGTGGGGTCCAGCCGGAGTTGAACTGAGAATCTTCATGTTTGAAGTCTAGCTCGCCTTGGCACTTCGTCAATTTTCCAATTCCTAGAAATATTTCTCAAAGATGTTTATGAATTCCCCCCCATCTGTTTATTGTCGAAACCTCCATTATACAATCTTACACTGTTGCCATGGTTACCACACAATATTATAAATAGGGCTCTATGGTAACTAAAATAAATATTTTTTTGTTAACCTCAGTAGAAATTTACTTTGAAAATTTTTTTTCATATTACTTGTTTGTTAGCATTTCAAACAACAAATCTTTTAAAAGATCTTCAGAAGAAATTTTCATACCTTCTTGAACAATGACATGTATACCTATTATTTAGGTTTCTGAAATGAAGAAAACCTATTTCATTTAGAGAGATGACAAAAAATATAATTTTTAAGACTTAGTCAATCTATAAACAAATAAACAAGTATGAATAAAAAATATAGCTACATACCTACATTAGACATATTTATTTTCACATGCTTTTGAAATTTAAATCCTTTGAAAAATGAACGAAACATCACCGCAACAAATCCAGTACCTTTTATCTCAATATTGACGTCACTAGAAGCTGAAATTAAGCAAACAGGTAAAATTATTATTTTTATTAAAAAAACTTAAATTGTCTATAATGAATATTTTTTTAAAAAGATAACTAAATAGAATACTTAAAATACATACCTTCTGTTACAACATTGAATTTAAATATATAGCGAGCTTCACTAAGACCAACATAAGTTAAATGGTCAAAAAAGAAAATTATCAGGCACAGGATTAGAGTAACCAGAGTTGAATATAAATCGGTAAACTAAAAAGGCAAAATTAAAATAAAAATATTTAATGAACAGACAAACAAAAATAGACTAACTGTATTAAAAGTTTTATTGAAATTTCTATTAAATAAAATTTGATATTTCTTGAAAATTTATAAACATTTTTAACATTTTTTAAAAATAGGAACATTAAAAAAATAGTAAAATGAATTCATTATTATTAGCAACATTTAGATACATATTCAGGACTATGTAAATAATCTACAGTTAGGAATTCTAGAATCGTTGGTATATAAACTATAATTTGACTCTAGATATTTTTGGTTTATGAATGAGTAGGCAACTCAGTAAAGTAATAGCTTTAATAGCTAAACAAATCTTTAATTCAGATCTATATAGTTTAGTTATCCAGCAGTTTACCAATAAAGGACAAACTGGTAATAGTAAAACTCATACAGAATTACAACATAAGAAAGAAAGATTAGCCTGTACCCCAAAATCAAACTCTTTAATAACTAGAAGAGGTGATAGTGAGTCTGGAAAATGGGACCCTGGGATTTGAGAGGCATACCGTGGTAAAAAAAATATAAGGAATTAATGACATTAATAATTATCAAAAGTTTCTTGACTTGATATAAAATTATAAAAAAAATTAAATTAGGAAATATTTATATTAAACAATTTAATGACTTACCAAAATTATATTTTAAGAAAATTTATAAAACAACACAGACAAAATGTCTTTGTAATAGACAATGTTTTCTAACGACATAAAAAAATTGTGTGATCTGTAATTGGTTCGTTTATTTAATATGTTTTATTTTGCTATATTTGTAATTTTTATATTGCTCTAGTATGTTGAGATAGGGTCCTTTCTTGTTGCCTAGAGAAACACGAAAGCCTCTTTATTACTTTCAACATAGACCTATAAAAGCATGTATGTTTCCTGACATTATCAACTAGGCCTACTGAATCTAATCTGTCTCTGTAGTTTTTTTGAAATAAACTGCTGTTGGTTTAAAGCAACTAAGACAATGCATTTGTGTGAATAGAGCATTTCATTTAATGAGTATCACTTTGTCATTAAAAACTTGAACAATTGTACATTGTACTTTTTATACTTTATTGGTATATTGTTTTTATCTCTTTTATTGATCTTGCCACACAAGCAATTATTTCCACAGTAAAAAAAAAACACCAACCTGGCCAGGGGCATTTATTCCCCTTTCTGGGCAGCCCTGTGTATGAGTAAGACAAATATCTTTTCTCTTTATGTGTGCCATAGTTTATCAATTATTATGTTCTTGTATCTATTTCTGTGTCATAAGTAATTGTTATTGTTGATTTCTTTCTTGATATTTTTTGAAAACTTACTTTTTTAAGTTTATGAAGCATAGCTCTAAAGGGAGCATATTTCTGTTGGAGTGAGTGAAGTGTTGTGGATGAATATGTATCTTATTATTGGTTTTCTACAGAGATGTTGAGGGTTTTTTTGTGTGTAGGGTTTTTTAAGTTATAGTGAGGTTAAGGTTACTTAAGGATTGGTTGGTTTGGAATTCTGAGGTGAAATGGAGCTCTAAGTGTATTTTATTTTGTGGGATGGGAGTTTCTCTAATTGACAGGCATTGCCCCTGTATAGTGTTATTATCTTAATAATATATATATTATATTATCTTAAGATATATTATATCAGTAGGATTATATAACTTTCTGTGAATGAATGTTGTTTCAAAGAATCTAATTTAATGTGCTATATAAATATTTCAATGAGTATGCTGTGGGTTGGACTTTTAATTAGTAGGCTATCTGGTTTCGAGTAGGAGTTAGATTTAATAGTGCAATAGTTTTGCTCAGTGATTGTATGCCTACATGGTGTGTTCTGGGGACATATGGGTTTCTGGTATGTTGTTGTTCTGCACTAGTTGGGATTTTAAGATATTTAAAGTTTCAGTTGTAGAAATATTGGTACATAGGCTCTTTATGTCAAATAAGAGCAGTGTTGAGTTGTGTAGTGTCAAATAACTTTTACATGGTCATATACAGTTACAATATTTCTTGTAAAATAATTGTTAAACCACAGTATTATATTAATTAATTTAAAACTTGTATCAAAATGGAATTTCGGATTGAACCTCATTAAATCATTGTATATTTTAATATTAATATTTTGATAAAATGTTTCTCAAGCATATAATTCATTATATTTAAATGAATTTTAAAAAATCTCTAATTCTAAAAATATGATTTCTGTCAATGATTTTCCTATTCCTGACTTGAAAGGTCTATTATATTTAACTCTGTTCCTAGTACCTACTAATTCTAATCCTTCTTCTAGTTTCCCTATGTATTATTTTTTTTCTCTCAGGGATATGTAAACATCATAGTACAATATGAATTTATCTCTTCCAGAACCAGATCTATTGATTTTACTCATAATTTCCTAACCCTTTTATGACCACTCTGTTTTTTCATATTACACGTGATAAAGACCAGATCATTTTGCCGGTTTTTATAGTATTACTTTTTGTAATGTGATGTAGATTTCATATAAATACAGATAGAAATCTGATTTCTGTGTTATTTGTTCCATAATTACGTAGGTTATTAAATAGTTATGTTATAAATCATTCATTCTCAAAAATGTTTACGCATTTAGTTAGTATGTCTTCTTTACCATCATCAGTTTTTTTGATTTTCCAGGTTTCCAACCATATAAAATCTTTAAAAATCCTGTTCCTTTTAAAACTCCCACACATTAATCATTTATCTACATATGTTGTGAATTTCAATTGTCTACACTGAAAAAACCTTACTTTTAAGAATTTTAGTTTGTTTTCACTACCATTATTAATGAGTCTAAATTTAACTATGCCTACATTGTTCAATATTTACACTATAACTTTATTTACCCTCTATCTATTTATCTATATTAATTCCTCAAACCTAAAAGTATCCTATTTAATACATGAAATGAAATTTTAACAAGTATGTTTACAGATGCATTTTTCATGAAGTCACTTACAACATCGTAAATGTACAATCCGTAATAGTTTTCTAGTTCCCGGCTTTGCACATACAATACATTTTTTTGTATTGTCCATTCCATGTCTAAAATATTCCTTTCTTTCTCACATATTTGTTAACTACAAGTATTGTTCCAAACTAAAACTAAATACTCACTAATATAACCAATACTTACTAATCAGTTCACACACAAATAACCTACTTCACAAATCGTTTACACAGACTAACTTTGAAAAAAGAAATTAGATAAACAATTAGAAATTGTCAGGAATAATACTAAATAAGTTGAAAGATATTCTTATAATAAATAACTATGAAATGAGTAAACAAAAATGTGCACTTGGTCACCGAAATACACAACAGAACAGACTACTTGAATAACGAAAACAAAGTAGTGCGAACTGCAATAAGGAAGCTTGCAGCTGTCTAAATATCGTTCTCGTTCATTGCCATATTTCTTGGAATCTGTGTGATAAAAGAACCACTCTGTTCTAATGGAATAGGCTTTCATTTAGTATTAACTTTAACACAATCTGTTAATTTTAAGGAGAACTACAACAATTTAAAATTCTGAGCCGATATATCGGCACATGGTCTTTTTCAATTGGAAATCAGAGATCCATTATATTGGCACGTGGTCTTCATAGTGTTAAGGTTATTTCCAGTTTTTAAAGACACATGCGATATAAAAACATTAATTGTACCTGTACACACTCATGCAAAAGTTATTTGGTATGGAAACAATTACTAAACTAATGTAAATATGAAATAACTTGAACCTTTCCCTCACTGTAAGGTTGCTTATCACACATGCAAAGGTGGAGAGGTGAATGATACTTTAAACTGTATAGATACCATTGTCTACTATTACCAAGAAATAAGTCTTTACCATAAATTCCCTATAAATTCCTTGAAACTACTCTATTTCAAGTGCAATCTATTCATCTGAAATACAATCAGGTCTAAGAAAGATTTGAAAATTAGGAAATTATTTTTCTTGTAATTCATATGATTAATTAATTTGGGAGCTGTGATTTTACCATCTTTGTGGTTGGAGCTGTGATCTAACTTCTATTGATACTCAGTATATTATTTAACACTAACTTTATAAAGAATAAACGTTATAATATTGTTTACAATGATCAGAAATGTTATTCTCTTCTCCAGTGATTTGAAACAGACAAACCTTGTAGAGTTTCTAATAAAAACACAAATTGAATTTTATTATCTTAATATATCATTTCTAAACAAAATTCATGGACAACAAAATCCTTAAAGTATTATTATATTGCTTATATTAACATACCATTGATTCTTTTTCAATCCTTTTCAGGGCAAAGCTATAAGGGTCTATGAAATCACCTTTCTCTGGTCCTTTCAGGGGTAAAAGAGCCATCTTGCGTTTTCGATGCCTTATTGCATCCAGTCTTCTGAACTCAGCTGTCAGGTAATAATTATCGTAGTCTATGTCTTTCAAATATTTTTCCATATATTTCTGAGCTCTGCAAATAAAATTTTAAGACATAATAAATTCTGCATATATGTGTAAGAACAATTTTGATAAGTATATATAACTTTGATAGATCAAATTAATATCACAACCTCAAAGAATTAAAAATTCCACAGTTAACTAACTGTAACTGAAATAGCACATCAATAGAAAAATGTCAGGTTTTGATGAAAAACTTTACACTCTTTGATTTTATCCTCCTTAATGTTTGGTGAATCTGCTAAACAAATCTTTACCCTATAGGTCTCTTAGTTAGCCAAACACATTAATATATAGTTGATTACAGTTCTAATAAGTGTAATCTGTTTTAATGAATGCTAGTACTGTAAACTGGATGAAATAAATAACTGTTCATTTAAGTCATACATTTTAATGTGGGCTACTACATTTAAAAATCAAAGTATGGAATTAATAACAAAGATTGGTACCAAAAAATGATCCAGGTAGAACCGAGGCTCTAATAAACGTTACTGAACAACAGTGAATTAGAGGTTGAAAATTCTTCTTCTTAATTAATCACTTTAATATTAGTTTATGACTATCTGAACTTTAAATTTTGTAAATTTGTGAAAACTTACTGAGGTTAAGATTCACCGAACGTAATGGACTACAAAATTCAATAGTCTTCTTCTAAATATCTGAGAACATTTAAAGTTTTCCTGATCAGCAATGAATTGTTATTCTTTCATGAAGAAGTTAGTTATGACTAAGAGCGGTGAGTTACATTTTAATTTACATATAATGGTTTTAAATATAAGACATTACAGGTAGTTTCTGTTCTTCATCATATACTGACAACACTTAATTATTTTCATAAAAGTTGAATAAATCCCAATTATTATTAAACACTTGTAAATATTTACAAACTTGCCTATAGTAGCACTTATTTATATTTGTTGAGGAGAGATGGCCGTTTCGGGAGATGTGTCGCATTGTTAACTCGGACCGTAACTGATCTCAAGGTTTTTGTAGGTCAAGGTATTAGAGTGGGGGTGACCACCCAAGTACACACAAGCACCCTTTCTCATCTTCTAGCCAAATTCCTTGGCAAAACTATCCGAAACCACATAAAATTTAATAATCATTGTAGCATAAAAAATAGCCTAAATCTAATAGACAAAATAAAAAACGTAAATATCCCACACAACTCCACTTTAGTCTCTTTCGATATATCAAATTAATATACCAACATCCCCATTCCAGAAACCATCAACATCCTCAAAAACATGCTTATAGACACAAATATACCACATACACACATTGACGAAATCATCCACCTTACAAAATTAATCATATCTCAAAATTACTTCACCTACAATTACACGTTCTACAACCAAAAAGATGGCCTACCTATGGGTTCCCCCATAGCTAGCACCTTAGCAGAAATATTCATACATCATATTGAACAAAACCACATTTTACACAACAATAAATACTCAGATAACATATTTTACTGGTACAGATACGTCGATGATATCATAACATTATATAAAGGTAACACACGCCGATCAGATATATATTTTTAAAACACCTTAATTCCATACATCCAAAATTAACATACACCATCGAAACAGAAAAACAATACCTTTTCAACTTTCTAGACCTTATAATTAAACGTACAGACAAATAAACACAAAAATTCAACATATACCGAAAACCCACTAGCACCAATAAGACCATTCACATCTCCTCAAACCACCCACACTAACATAAACTAGCCACTTACAACACCATGATATATCGCCTGCTTAAAACATTACTAAACAAAGAAGAACACCATAAAACCACCATAATTGTCAGGAGTTAAACACCATAAAACAAATAGCACAAACTAACGGATACAATACAACAATAATTGATAAATTATACAACCGTCTAAAAAATAAACCTAATAACCCAAATACAAACACACAACACGACAATCCCATAAAATACTTATCAATACCATACTGATCATCCAAAACCCACAATCTAACCAACACACTACAAAAATACAACTACAAAATAGCTTACTCTACACACAACACTCTCAATAAACAATTTAAACCCAACAACAAAATCAACGACATTTACATTGCCACTGGAGTTTATAAACTAGCTTGCAGTTCGTCCACCAGTTTTTACATAGGCCAGAAAGGGAGGTCTTTCTACACATGTTACCAAGAACATATAAAAGCACTAACAAACAATAACTACCAATGAAACTTCGCCGATCATCTCAACTCCACAAAACATGACTACATAGACATAACATCTAACCTACAAATTCTTCATAAACAACACAGAAATAATCAACGCTACAAAACCGAACAATACGAAATATACAGACACTTCAAACTTTACCCTACACACATACTCAATACACAATTACATTAAAACTCACACACACTTTTTGACATTATAACTCCTAATATTCACAACATAAACCCACACCGCCATAATATCCCACTCACGCCCATTCTAATACCTTAACCTACAAAAACCTTGAGATCAATTACGTTCTGAGTTGACAATGGGACATATCTCCCGAAACGGCCGTCCTCAAGAAACATAAGTAAGTGCTACTATAGGCAAGTTAGTAAATATTTACAAGTGTTTAGTGTAAACTAGTAGCTCATATGTAGATGGAAACAAAATTACCAATTATTATATATATTTGTTAATTTCATCTTCAAGTGACCTACCAGTTTTCACCAAAAACCATTGTAAATATCTTGAATTATGTAGTCCATTATGTTTGGTGAAACTTAATTAATCACTTTAACATCAGTTTATGAATATCCCAACTTTAAATTTTGTAAATTTGGATAAACTTACATAGAGAGAACATTTTCAATGTTATGTGGCGATCTACATCAGAGTCTTTTCGTTGGAGATGTTTAGTTAAGCGGTGATGATTTTAAAGGGAAATTTTCGATAGTGTCAAAGAGCATATGTGATTTGTATTGGGTTTGTTCGTTTAATATGTTTGTACGTTGTACTTAACATAAACTAATGTTAAAGTGATTAACCTGTAAATATGTTTCAACTTGGCTATAGTAGCACTTACTTATATTTGTTGAGGGTGGCCGTTTCGGGAGATGTGTATAAGAAGTAAGTATACAACAAATATAAGTAAGTGCTACTACAGGTAAGTTGTAACATATTTTGAAGTGTTTTTAGACCCAATTATTATTTATATTAATAAGAAGTTTACTACATGAAAAAGAATAAAGAATTGCAGCAACAATAAAGTGGTTTAATATGGCAGAAAAAATAAAGCATACTTGAATTTAAAAGCAATACACACACTGATCTTTATTTAAACATTTTTAATTGATAATTTCATCTAAAAAAATAAATATCTGTAATAAGTACATATGTAAAAATTATAACTCAATTTCACTCTCTCAGTAATGGAGGTGATCAAGATTGCTTTACAATGTGTGCTATATATGTATGAAAAACTACATTTATTAAGGTATTTAATAGACATTTGTTGATTCCATCTTCGCGTGAGCTACTAGTAATCACTAAACACTTTTAAATGTTTTAAACTTGCCTATAGTAGCACTTACTTTGCTTGTTGAGGACGGCCGTTTCGGGAGATGTGTCCCTTTGTCAACTCAGACCGTAACTCGATTACAAGTAACTAACCCGTAGCATGATTACTAGCAGCTCACGCGAAGATGGAATCAACAAATGTTAATATTGCAAGCCGAGCATCAACCATCCGAGTTATGGTCTGAGTTGATAAAGGGACACATCTCCCGAAACGGCCGTCCTCAACAAGCAAAGTAAGTGCTACTATAGGCAAGTTTAAAACATTTAAAAGTGTTTAGTATTTAATAGAATTAAAGCGGACTGATTTTACTGATCAATGGATTTTCATTTTTTCATAATATTCCAAAATTATAGCAATAAGTAATAGAAAACTGAGTTTTAGAGATACCTTAATAGGAACATCAAATGGTTAAGCTTCTATGTAATACAAGTAGTGAGATGTTAAATGGCTGGTAATTTGCACTAAAAGTGTCAAATTAATTAGATACCTGTATAAATGGTGGACTGACTGTATTTTAATGGTAGACAGTATCAATATACATTGTAAGTGTTATACAGGATGTTATATAGAGTTATTAATCACTTAAACAATAGTTTATGACTATCCGAACTTTGAATTTAGTAAATTTGTTAAAACTTACTGAGACAGAACGTTTACGATCGCTGATGTTCATCAGTGTCTTCTGCTTGGAGATGTTGGGTCAAGCGGTGACGGTTTTAAAGGTAGGTTTTCGATAGTATCAAAGAGTATGTGTGATTTGTATTGTGTTTGTTCCTTTAATATGTTTGTACTTTGTGTTTTTGTGTGTCTGTAAATTTCATATTGTTCTAGTGTGTTGGGATGTGGTCCTTTTTTGTTGATGTGTAGGATTTCTAGGTTTTGGTAAATGTCTGTGTATTTGTGTCCTGTATGTTTTATGTGGTTGTAAAATGTTGAGTTGGTGTTCTGTTTGTGTTCTTCGACTCTTTGTTTAAGGCTGCAACCTGTTTGTCCAATGTAGAACTTGTTATATTCATCGCAGTTCAGTTTGTATACGCCTGGTGCTTGTAGTCTATCCTTGTTGTTGGTGTTGTGTTGTATTTTGTATTGTAGCTTGTTATTAGTTTTGTATGCTATTTTGTATCCTGTTTTTTTGAACTTTGTGGGCTATTTTGTTTGTTGTTTTGTTTATGAATGGTAATGTGATATATTTGTTTTCCCTGTCTGTAGTGTTAATTTTAGTGTTTTTTTGTATTTTGTGCCATAGTTTGTCTATTATTGTGTTGTTGTATCCATTTGTGTATGCTAAATATTTAATTGTGTCTAGTTCTTTGTTCAATGTTTTCTGTGGTCATTGGGACTTCTTTAAGTCTATGGAGCATGGATCTGAAGGCTGCGTGTTTGTGTTGGATAGGGTGGTTTGAGGTATTGTGGATAAGTGTGTCTGTCGTTATGGGTTTCCTGTATAGAGTGTTAATCACCCTATATTAATTACTATCATTGCAAATACTGATTAGATCAATGAAAATCTCAGGCTCATTTGATTACTGGCAATTGCTGTTTTGGTGCAATAAGAAATGCCAGGATATAGTCATGGTTCTAATAAAAAGTAATGATACTACTTAAATAACCTTAAAAATAAGTTAAAGTAAGGTATTTTTTATAATTATTAGAAAACCTTGTTTACTGTTTCAACCTTCCAGCAAATTTATGAAACCCGTAAACTTTTGTATAAACCCACATTTTAGATGTAAGAAGCTTACCTTAAGATAACAAAGATGAAGGCAAAAGCAATTACACGTTTTACAAAGACAAGAAAATAGTCCACAAAGCTCTTCTTGCTAGACAGGCTGTGGTAAATCTCAGCTGATATTATATATGTACTTTTTACATCAACCTATAAATGAAAATACAATTATGATTAACTAATTACTAAGACAAATAAAACAGACAAAGTTCAGTGATTTGAATAATATTACATCTTGAGGACATAGTTCATCTCAGATTTTCATTAAAAAAAATAAGTCACTCTCTTATATAGGCCTTTCACATAAATAACTCCCAATATCCTTGTTAGAGAATAAGCTACATCAGATATATGTAGACTAGATATATACAGACTAGAGATTTTTATGTTAATCTTAATTCTATCTTTATTCACAGTTCTTTAGATATCCTTTAGCTAATTGATAGATTGTTCGGTTATTATAAAACCCCAAAAAATGGCTCATTTTCAGTTAGTTTTTAAAAAGACTATTTATGCTCTTTTATTCAATAACCAGGGATGGATTACTCTGCCCAGGGCCCAATGCCAGTTCAGCCAGAGCCAATGCCAGCCTCCTGATGAATTTTGAGCTTTGTTTAGTAGATTATTATAGAAACTAAATATTTTATGTTTTTATGAAAAGCCCAACTAACTAATAATTTACCAATAGTATCGCTGCTAGACTTTATGACACAATGTAACATGAGCTGGACTGTCTATGTAATAAATTGACTGTAATTACATACTAAACAATGTATTTAAATTAGGTGTATTATTTTTATATTAAAAAAAATAACAATTTGCTTTAAAAAAACATAAATTTATAAATACCCAATAACATAAAAATGTGATTTTTTAAATCATTAATTTTGAGAACATCTGTAGTAACTTGAAATTACACAAAATAATGCTAGAATTTTGCATCAACAATTTTTAAAAGTAGAAGGCCTTTAATTGAGAGGAGTTCTATACCATCTACCCCTAACACTAGGGGCCCTGCGATAATGAACCACCCATCCTGCAATATCTAGAACTGCTTCTACCCAATTTCTTTATTTCATAATCTATCTCTGTAAACCTATTACCTTTCTGTAGATCATAGATTTGCCATTTTTATCACATTGTTCAGTACAGAACCTAAGTTTTTACTGACCGTACATTCAGCTGAGAGAAAAAGACAGATTAGAACATCTGTCAATTTCCTTGTGCAATGCCTATTCCCTATGCATTTTTTTCAAATGTCTACAAACTTTTCTGACTATGTCATCAGCCAGAATGCCTTGTGAACTTTAATTTTATATCTGCTATGTTAGTGTTGGACAAGATGTATTCTTGTCGTGTGTGGCCTCTTTCACTATTTCATTTCCATCTGTCATTTTATATTTACAAGTTTTGATGTCCAACTGAAGTATGCACAAATTTAAATACAGTGTAGATAATGTAGGGCTAGTATAAAATGAAAGCTGTGTTACATTCATTTTATTTGGCCACCTACTTGCTATTCATCATCAATTCGTTCTAATGGTAAATAGAGCCATTTTGGAGTCTACGAGTAATATAAATTCTCAGAAGCCCAAATACACTCAGTGTTGGTCCCAGTAGTCTATCATTTTGTTTTTGCATTGAGTCTGTTCCATTATCTTTTTAATTTATACATTGGTTAGACTATTTTGGTTTTAGGGAAATAGTAATGTTATATTTATATATTTTAGCGTTCTGTTTAAATCTGTAAATTACATTTCTTAAAATGAGTTACATTTTGAATATTTTATTTGTAAAAATATATATAAACCGTTGAAACAAATTGTTTTTTTCCATCTTCAAGTATATAGAAAAAAATTGTATTTACTAATTGCACACTAGTAGAAATAGTCTATTTCATATAAAGTGATCACAGGGTTTATATAGTTTATTATTCATAGATATATTGGAATTGAAATTATCTACCCACTGTAAGTATACAATAGTACATTCTCTTATGGTTTATCTTAAACCATAATATTTTACTACCCAAAAAGTGTATGGTTCCAAATATAAAGGAATATCAAAGATCTACTATTTAGGTTATATATTTGTTGGTAGGCTATGTAATTTTCCACTCTTTTCAGCTAATTTCATTTTGTTGCATATAGAGTTTCTGGAGACAAACTTTTTTGTAACAGTGTTTAAGTTTGAAGTTATGAGAAACAGAATACTACCAAGATTAAATATAATTGATCACAATTGCAGTTGAGCTTGGTTTGTAAAAATAATTTATTGCAGTAAACACATTAACCACTAATATTCCACTCTCAAACAAAAATGTTTACTCTCATCAAATATGTTTCGCTAACCATGTTAAATTAAAATGTTTATTAATCACTGATGACAGGAATACGTTTGTTCAATTATGTTAGATAAATTAAATGCTTTGTGTAAGAATTGGGTTTTACAACCTAATAAGTGTGCTCTAATAATAAACGTTTTTATGAATATTGTGTCTATATATTTTGAAATGTAGTACTTACTGGGACGCTGAAAGCTCTTTCTTTAGTCTTTTTTGCCTATGTTGACTTTAATCTACTTTGGTTGTAAGTTGTATAACCTCTGAAGACTCTATTTTTAGTTTTTGTTTGATTTATTGTGGAAGAATAGGGTACAAGGGCTGCTCCAGGATAGACTTCTGGGGGGGGGGGCCCAGTGGCAGGAAAACATGGGGCGGTTTGGGCAAAAACTTACAAAAAAGGTCTGGAAATGAAATTTTAAGCTATTTCTTGTCTTAAAAATCACAGGAAATTTGGCATTTTTGTTCATCAAAACATGCATTTTACCTGAAAGTACATAGATATTAACATAATTATTTTGTACATAATACAAAATATTGTTTAACTTTAATCAAACGGCTCAGTCTGATGAGGAGGACGAGGAGTTATAGTACACAGACTATTATAATACAGCCGAGCCGGTACGGCACTAGTGCGGGACTTGTAACATGCCAGTGTTGTTTATGCTGGGTGGAACTACCAATGTTATCAGATGAATTTTTACACCTGGCATTACATAAACGTAAAAACAATATACATTGCTTTAAATTAAAAGTCAAATGAAATATACCTTTTTATTAGTGTACTGGGATAAATTTAAATGTGTTCTGAATATGAAAAGTATATTTCTAAAAAAAATAGTTCCCGAATTCTCAGGGGAGGGGATCAATTGCCCCTACTACCCCTCCCTTGTAGCTACCCTTAATAGGGTGTAAACATGTAGAGAGAATGTAGTAGTGAATAATAGGGAAGATTATTGTTTATACATAAGTCCTGGTAGGGGGAGATAAAGGATAATTATGAACTGGAAGACATACTACCAGGAACAGAGATGCACTCTCCTATCCCGAATATGAATATGAAGAGTTGATAATATGTTGTCAACTACTTATTGTAGTGTACAAATAAAAATAATAATACTCAATTATCATAATAAAAAGGATTAATTTCATCAACCATTTTTTGGCATCCACAATGCCATCATCAGTGTTATTATACATTTGACAGTGACTAACATACTCATCATCATTATAGGTTAGTAAAGGATAATAACAACATGGTTGCTAAAACATTTTTGAAAATGTTGGTTTAAGTATTACAGTTAATGTATATATTACAGTAAGTGACAATATTAAATATAAAACAACTGTAGTAATATTTAAATACTATAACATCCTTCATTATATTACAATCTGTTTACCTGAATATGAGATTTATGTTAATAATTGCTGAAAATGAAAAATAGTGCCTTATCTAGTGTTAATGTTTAAACTTAGTGACTACACTAGGAAGTAAGTTGCAAAATGTATTTTGCTAAAATACTTACTATATTTGGTAAGTTAAGCTTCTTATATTTCAATTTAGGCTTAGCAAATTGAGATTTCAATTCACCCTTAGTTTCTTTTGCAGTTAAATAACCTCCTCCAAAACCTGAACTAAGATCATTTGTGGGGTCACAAGCATCATCTCCACCTAAAACTGAAAAAAATGAATAAATTATAATTAATATTATTTTGTACAAATGTATTATTATTTGTTAAAACCATAATATAATACAATATGCTAATCATTCTCTTAGATTTATATAATACATCATTAAAGGTTAAACTTGTATAGTAAATAAGTTTCTGCCAATCAAATGTTTATCTAGGAGTGCTAATTTCATGAAAAAACTCAAGGCACACTGAATAATAAAGGGGGAAATGCTTATAGAAATGGAATAGGTAGCAAGATGAGTTTGATTAATTTCACTACTATAGAGTAGCATCACTGAGATCAGCCGAGAATACAATAAAAATTATTAGTAAGTAAAAATTGTTTTATTTATAACCTCAAATCTGCATTTAATATCGGTATATTCACATGAAGTTTAAAGGTAAACAACATTCAGGGATTCTATTTTGCTTTCTGAGGTAAAAAACTATTGAACATTTAAAAAAAATGATTTTATAGTATGATGAATTGATTTTATACTCATATAAACTGTGAAAATTTTTATAAATGGGTAAAAAATTTAAAAAAATTGTAAAAATCTTAATGATTGATGAGAAATGTCTTGATTGATAGCTAAAGTGCCAATCCCTTTGTTTGTTACTTACATTAATGATGTTAATCATAAAAATCTGCTACTTAGAGATGTTGATGAATAAATAACCAACAAAGAGGCAGAAAAAACTAATAATAAAGGAAAAACATCATAGATCTTTAAAAGATGTGTGATCTTGCTACACAAAAATGTTAATCCTCTCACGCTTCATTGATCCAAACACTATTGAAAAACTACTTTATCCTCCATACAGAGTTTTGATTTAGTTCCCTCTGATTTTAATTTGTTCAATTCGCTCATGGAGGCTATATGTGGAAAAGAGTTTAGACACAAAAAAGAGGTCAAAGAATTTGTGGGGAAGTGACTGAAATAATGAAACAAAAACTTTGTTGCATCAGGTATAAGTTAATTATTTCATCATAATAATATTATTGGGGTGTATGTAGAAAAATAAAGGAATTCTCATTTTTTTAAATAGAAACTTTTATTTACATAAACTTATCTCCTTAATTATCATCTATAATTTACATATTCAATCCCAATGTGAATAGTTTGGTGAACAAGATAGTCATGTTTAACTATGTGTGGATTTTCTAGCCTAGTAATAATAAAATCAAAACAATTTCTGCTATTAAAAATTGTTGCTAATATTTAAAACAGTTTGTACTTATAAAACAAAAATCTCAAACATAATAATTAATAACTTTATCTTCATAATTACCGGTATCTCGTTACATTTCAATTACTGTTTTAAAATGTGTATCAGAAAAATTAATTTAAACTATTAAAATTATTATTTGTTTAACAATTTATTATCTTAGTGGTAAGAGTAAAAGGTTAAAACTGCTATTTGTTAAACGCTTTACTACTAATCAGATAGTAAGCTTGACAGTTATACACATTAAATCATTCAACAGACAATAAAAATGAAAATTTTTTCTTTCATTCAAAAGTAAGAAAGAGATACACTTGTTCTTGATCTGCCTGAATAATAAATGGTCTATGTAATCTCTTTATAGGTAGGCAATCAAAAAAGTTACTAATAGAAATCTGAACAAAAATATTGGCAGAGATTGTTGCTTGACTGAATATCAAGACATGACTGAGTTGTAGTCGAGGTATAACAGATATTTGATAATAAAATTCCTTATTCCCCTGCATGATGGATTAGTCAGTTTACTTGATTGGGGTATTTTACTTTTATTATTGAGCCAACATGTTACTGAAGTATTAATACGTGCAGACAAATAGTGCCCCTACACATCACCTGATTGTGTCATATATCTGATCATATAGTTGTCTTATTTGTGTACAAAGGAAGATAAAATATAATTTCTTATTAGGGTTTTAGTTGTAGTTTGTTAAAATATATAGTGTGGATGGTCTATGAATGACTTTACTTTGGAAATGTAAAATAAAAAAAACATTTTTTTAGTTATTTTCATAAAAAAATAATAATTAAATGTTGATGAATGTAAATTGACTATATGTAACAAAGCCACTAAACTGTACAAGCTGAAATAACAAATATTTCAATGGGTTAACATTAAGACTCATTTACTTAATTGAGATTTAAATAATCACTTTTACATTAGTTTATGACTATCCAAACTTTAAAATTTCTAAATTTGTAAAAACTTACTAAATTACTTACTAAAAAACATACTTCGTAAAAATTTACAAAATTTAAATTTCAGATAGTCATAAACGTAAAAGGGATTAAATATGTTTCACCGAACGTAATGGATTGAAAAAGTCATGAGATTTAAAGACATAATCTGTACTCAGTCTACACAGAATTAACCTTGAGTGATTAGCAGTGTGACCTTACACATATTATGCAGTCAATCTCAATTTGAATTAATTTTATGGTTTTCATAATTGATATGGAGAACTAAGCCAAGAAATAATTTAACTAGCAAATAAAATTATTGGTTACTTGTGAGTTTTAAAAATAATAAATAGACAATATTAATAATAATATACAGTAAAACCCCTATAGCTTGTCAATTTCGGGACCAACAGGGTGATGAATTCGAGGAAAAGATGAATTATAGAAATTGTGAGAATAAGATGTACTTGTGGGTAAACTTACCATATAAATATGTAAATAGGTATGCAATGTAATTACATCACAAAAGAAAACCTAATAAACATAGTCTAAACTACAATTTTAAAAATATAGTAATACTTTAGGCTTGATGTGTAAACTGAAAGCAAATAGTGAATCAGATCAAAATATTTTAACATGTTAAAGTGTACAAAATGAAATTAATTTTCGTTATTAGAGTTTACACAAAATATTTGTACTAATTTTTGAAATTTGTTTAGTTTTTTTAAAATTTTTAAACTTTAGGCAAATTGTGTGATCTGAAGATTCAAATTATGATTTAAAAAATTATGTTTAATGTTAAAATGTTTTTTTTTGTGAATTTGATTTTACATTAAAATTCAATTATTGAAAATACATTTTTTTCTTCATCTTACTGAGCAGAGAACCCAGAACTGTCATCAAGAATATACTCTTCCATAAGAAACACTCGATACTCACTGTGCTACATCTTTGCTACTACTAAAAAAGCATATAAAAGCTAAAGACTGATAACATTTCTGCTATGGAATTATTACTAGAACTTACACAGTGTTGTTCCAAATATAGGAGGTCTTTTTCCTGGACTTGTATTAGAATTATTTAGAATACTAACACACATATATATATATATATTTAGAACAATTGAAAATAATAAATTTATATTCATTATTTCTAAAATTAGAACTTACTATTGTTTCCCAATGAAATATATAAGAAATAGACCAATTTTATTGACATACCATTGACAATGCTACAAAGGAAAGTGAGTTTCATTGGAGAGCAAATTAGCCAACTAAACATCCAATGCACTGCATCTTCACACTTTGAATGTATATCTCGAAATATGTCATAACATTTTTGCTCGGCCCCACTGATTAAATCTATAAGAAAGTAAATGTTTCAGTAACATTTAAAACATCAAATTTAGATTTCAATATTAATTCACATTAAATATTATGATAAATACTATTACAATAGATAAAGGCAAAATAGTTATATCTATGGGTGTTTTTAACCTTCAAACACACGCGCCGGGGTGTAAAGCACCCCACACCATTCATTTCTCTCTGAGGCGACTCCAAAAAATTTTTGTTCTCGCTCTCCTCCTAGGTAGTTGTTTTTCACTTCTTCCTCCACACTGTCACTCAAGGTCAACCCGTTGTGGCGTACCAGTCATTGTGTTTACATCGTTGTTTTAAGTGCGGGGTGAATTCGACCCCGCGCGTGTGTTCTCGCCCAAAAATTTTTGTTGGTACATTTTTAAGTTATTGTTTTTTAATTAGAATAATTTTTTAGTGTGAGTCTTTTATTGGTGTTTAACATATTTATTTATCTTTTTTGTTGTAATTTTGTCTTTTTGTCATAAAAAAAATTAAAATTCTGGGTCAAGAACTTTCAAAACCCCATATTGCATCAAGAGCCTTACTGCCAGGACTACCTTTGCATATAAAAGCAGGTGTGTAGCACATAAGTGGTGTTGAGGAAACTCGAGAAATAAAAATAAAAGAAGTTCTGGACGTTGCGAAGTTTGCCCGCTTCAAAAACACCGGAAGACAACCACTTCATGCTGCAACTGCAACAAATTACTTTGTAGGGACATTCCTTTATATACTGTGAAGAATGTGCACCTGAATAAAAAATGCATTTTGAAAATATTAATTTAAAAAAAAATCTTTACTTTTAAAATATTTTTGACTTTTTAATTTGGACTGAACTAATGTTTACTTCTAAACCAATACTTCTGTACACAGTTATGAATTTAGCTAATTTTTTTCACCTAATAAAATGTGCATATTTTTTGAAATATTTTATTCCAATGTAAAAAGTTATTTACTAATGTTTACTTGTCTAAATATGAAGTAAAGTGCATAGTAATAAGAATTATTTTTCATTATGACGAATAATTTTAAATTTTGAGTGTGGCAAATTTTGACGATTTTCAAGCTGAATTTACATAATTTTTTTTCAAATAAACATATTGTTGTATTTATGTTGTCTAACTTTTTGAAATGTTCTCTAAAGAATCTAGCCATTACAACTTACTAAAATGTATGAATAAATGTTTAATTTTAATTTGAAAAAAAGTTACAATTTATAAAGTCAATTTAAGTGCATTTAGACTATATTACTACAAAAAAAATCTACAAGTGATAAACCCATAAAAATACTATAAAACGTTTTATAAACAACAACATTCACACGCACAATTTTATAAAGATGAAAATTTAGTGATATTTAACTTTTTTTTAAGATAAGAAATGGGGTGAAAAATACCCCGCGCGTGTGTTTATGTCCGAGTAGTTGGCGCGTGTGATTGAAGGTTAAGAGACTCTTGCGTGTTTAACTCTATTTTGAAACAAAATGTGAGGAAATAAATAATAGCTGGATTTTCATTCTAAACTTAAAATAGTCTAGTATAGAGAAATTATAGATGCCAGTTCAGAGTAATTTTATTTGAGTAGATGTGATTTGTAGTAGAAAAACAACATAGTTCCATAGCAATTAATATATACACTAACTTTTTAATGTACACTTTAAAAAAGCTTACATTACTGATATGCCTTTAAAAAGGATGCAGAGTAGCATTAAGAATTACTGATGAATCTATTGCATTTTTCTTACGCCTGACATTATTAATGCTTTATTGTAGAAAATTTTTCTAGACTGAAAGAGGTCTTTGGTTTAGAAAATCATGGTTATAGAATTTAAAAGTTAAGAGAGAAAGCTAAACTCATGATTAGCTAACTTCTTTAGTAAATAACCTGTAGTTATGTCACCATGTAAATTCACGATATTTTTTTTATTGACCTTGTTCCTCCCAAAATACCAAATCTCTAAATTGTATTTAAGCTAAAACACCCAAGAAAATTTTCAAATTCTTGATTATTGTACTAACAAGTTATTATATTGTATGCATATTCTTGGCATCCCAGTAATAGTTAGTTATGGGATATTGAAATGTACAGTCATTTCTGTAAGGTGATTGATAATTAGGTATAAAAGTTTTCTCTAATCTCCCTTTGGCATTTTATTCATTATTTTTTATTATTCACAGAGATTTTCTTATTTTATTTCTCTACTCTTTATTTTGTTGCTTTTCTAATTTTTATTGGATTCTAGATGGTCCAACAAGTATTTTCATAAATATGAACTTCTGTCTCATTCCGGTCAATCTGGCTATCTAATTTTTTATTAACTGCAATATGTATTTTGTACAATATCTTAATTTATTTCATCATTTTAAAATTCTTTTGAAAACAATTTTAATAATTTACACAAAATAATGATCTTTATGTTGGATCTGATAAAATATTTTATCCCGGTCAAGTAAATGTGGCTTGTCAGTTAATAAAATGTTCATAATTGTTACGCATGGTAAAAAAACTAATCTGAGAAAAAGCTGTCAACCTGTTCCAAACTATAAATAATAACATTTTATGTTTGTAATTTGAATAAAACAATAGATTTTAACCTAATTTGTATATTAAATATGGTGATACGTTTTCTTATAATATAGTTAATGAATAAAAATATTTCAAATACAAGAATAGTTTTAATTTATATATTATTCAAAGCTTTTTGCCAATAAAATAAGTATTAGTATCTCCAGGAAAAAACAATGATATAACACAACAATCTTTGTTACATTAGATTTTTTCTTATGTCACTGTTTTTCCTGAAGATGTTAATACCTATTTTACTGGCCAAAACCTTTGAATAATATATATATTAAAACCATTCTTGTATTTTTATTTAACATTAATTTAATACTATTAGTATCACTTGGATAAAAACCATTACTTACTCATAATTTTCATCAGACATGTTTCACACTAGATCAGTGCTTTGTTCAATGCTGTGAGTCAAAGACAAGACCCGTGACTCTTGAGCCTTGTTTGTGATTCACAGCATTGAACAATGCACTGATTTAGCAAGAAATGCATCTCCTGAAAAATTTGTGGTGTTTGATCAAATGTTTTATAACAAGGATATATTGAAATTAGTCTTATGGAATTAGAACCCACCAAGAGCTATATTCTCAACAAAAATTTCTCGATACCTTCTGAAAAACAGAACTGTAAAAGGGAGTTTTTCTCTTACATGAATATTAGAACCCTCGTACTCATTTGGTCAGACCGTACATTAGCTTAAAAACATTACTACATACTTAAAACAGTGAAATCATGAGGTAATTAAATGTGCAATAAAACTCTAATTAGATTTGTAAAAAAATTAACAAAACATCATTAAAAATTATGAATATTTAAGCTACTAGGGACTGTCTCATTCAAGAGTTATTGACATACCAGGAATATCAACAATGTTGAAGTGGAATTTTGAATTGATAAATCCCTTATGTTATTTTCTAAATTGACTAAAAATAATGTAGTTGAATAAAAACTATAAAAATTAATTTTTGTGCAGTGAAAAATGATTATTTAAGTGTTATACTTTGACATCGAGTTTCCAATTTCTTGAAGTATTTCTTTTCGAACTTTCTACCCTGGTCTTGGTTTTGGTTAGAATTTTCTTCATACTTTTTGTTGATCTCATCTGTCCTTTTTGTGTCTCCCTGAAAGTGAAATCTCATAATACTAGTTCAATCATATCATGTAACATTTTAAATTTTAAAAGTCTAAAACCAATTCTAAATCAAGCTTATTTTTATTGATTTAACAAGAAGGAGCAAGAGGTGCTATTTAGTTTTAATCTGTGGAAATATATTGTTACTGGCTACATTATACTAAAATCAGTAACGTTTGGTGAACTACCTTCACTTTCTTTCACTGTTAATTTTTTGTTTTCAAGATAGCAAAAATCTGCTGGAGCCAGGAGGATCAATCAATTTATCTTTTAAAAAGTTAGAACTAGCAGACAAACCATGAACGTTATTCAGAGAGTGGAGAGTGTTGTAGCAGAGTAACACCAAACTACTGTTTCATCATCAGATAAATAAACTATATATATAGTTTTACATACCTGTTTCAGATCCATATAATCATTTTTCTCTTCTAAATATTTCTGCCCTTCATCACCTTCTATTTCTTCAGATATAGGTCCAACAACATCTTGGACTTCGTTCAATGCATCTTTTAAGTTTGTTGTGTCAATCTGTAACATTATTAGCATGTACAACAATTTTTTCTTAAAGTTGGTTTTTGTAATCATCTTGATTTCACTAATTAAATTTAAAGTACTAATTTTGTATACACAATATTGATTATATTTAATTTCTTTCTGAGCAATACACTAGCATTTCCATAACAAATGATTTGGCATTTTTCAATGTTGGTACCCTTATCCTTAAAATTATGGGGATTTATTGAATGTTTATATTTTATGTATTAAAAACTTATATTAAATTTCTTTTTTTTAATGTGTCTATCTTGAATTAGAGGTAGTATTATTAATTATTACTCTCTGGAAAAATAAACTTTCCACAAATAGCATTTAAACTTTTCATTCTTGAGGATGACTGTTTCAGGAGAGTAATAATTAACCCTGGCTTACTTATACCTCGTCAAAATGACGATGCTCAGTTTCACAAATTTCTATATCTGACAAATGAGCGGTTCACGCGTATCCTTCTTCCCAGTACATTCGTACCTACACTCAGACGCTCAGTTTTGCCGCTAAAGTTCACATGCGTCTTAGTGAAACAGAGCTTGTGTTGTCATTTTGACGATACATAAGTGATTGTGTGACTTTTTTATGTTTGTGTTCTCGTTACATTTTTTTACTTATTTACTCACATAGGCTTAGGTTTTGTTACTATTTGTTGTGGTTTACGTTGCTAAGTATGTTAAGGCTGGATTTATAATTGAGACAAGAAAGTGACTGGCAAGGAAGATCATAGAGATACTCTAATAAGAAAATATCTTGAAGATTTTAGTAATGAGGAGTTTTGTGAATGTGCTTCTATCTAAAATAGGTCTCCAAATGATAGTGAGAATGAAGATATAGTAGTAGGTAATCATGTCAAATATACAAATTCGGGGACTATGCAAACGCAGATGTAACTTACCTTCCCAGAGTTGGAGCCACAGCCACAAGTGAATCATCAGATACTGAATCATCAGACTGATACTGAGTATCGACCACACAGGAATAAAAAAAACTGCAGAGAACTTACACCATGTGATCCTCCTAGTGACGCTGAAGTTCCACGTATCCCCGACATTCCATGTGACACCAATTCTCCACCTAATGGCATTTCTCCTAACAGTGATCATCCACCTAAAGTCTACCCTTCTTCTCATGTCGATCCTTCATCTAATGACAATCCTGTATCTAGTGTAAATTCCACACCTAGTTGTGAACCTAATCTTAACCTACTTATCTCACAATCTGGATCCGTTGGAGCTATATACAATTATCTCTGAGTCACTCGTCCTGATCCAGTCAATATTCACGCTCTAGTACGTAACATTGTCGTATTAGTTATAGTAATTATTATTTTTACAGGATTCGTAGCTGCTGTAATATCGTTTTCCAAGTGCTAAAGAAGTATGGGATATTACTATGTTAAAGAAATTAACAAATAAACAATATTTTATCAGACAATAATAAAAAAATTGGAGAAGTCAAAATGACGATACATAAGTAATTGTATGAAAAAATTTAGACACAAGTAATCTATAGTTAAGATTAGGAATTTAAATCTTAATTTAAGTAAATTGTCAAATAACTCATACTTGAGATATGGTTTGAGTTGAAAATAGGACACATCTCTTGAAATTAATAGAAAATGTTAGTTTCAGAAAGAAACTAATTAGTTAGTTTTAAAATTAAAAAAATATTATAGTTTATCTCGAATTGATATGAATTATAAATTTGTTTCTTAATGCGTTGCCAGTACATGTACAATTTTATATGTTTGTTTAATGTTTAGTGACATTAGGGTGAATTAAAGTATATTTATTCAGATTTTGAAAGCTAATTAAAATAAATTGAAACTGTATAGTAAGTAGTTAAAAAAGTTATATACATATGTTTGTACAGACATTGTACTAAAATTGTAAAAATAAGTTTTTAGCATTATTTTAATAGGGTGATAATGTCAGATAAAAAATTTACCCGTGGTAGTGCTAAAAAATACCATTCATGGACTAATATTTTATTTAATAGGTTGTTTCTTTTTCACAAAACTTAAAAGAAGTAGCGATTCCCCTTCCAATATACTATCCATATGTATATATATATATATATATATATATATATATATATATATATATATATATATATATATATATATATATATATATATATATAGGTTAGTTCTAGTAGAGCTTAAAGCTTTACTAGAACAACTAGGTGTGGAATTTACACTAGATACAGGATTGTCATTAGATGAAGGATCGACATGAGGAGAAGGGTAGACTTTAGGTGGATGATCGCTGTTAGGAGAAATGCCATTAGGTGGAGAATTGGTGTCACATGGAATGTCGGGGATACGTGGAACTTCAGCGTCACTAGGAGGATCACATGGTGTAAGTTCTCTGCAGTTTTTTTTATTCCTGTGTGGTCGATACTCAGTATCAGTCTGATGATTCAGTATCTGATGATTCACTTGTGGCTGTGGCTCCAACTCTGGGAAGGTAAGTTACATCTGCGTTTGCATAGTCCCCGAATTTGTATATTTGACATGATTACCTACTACTATATCTTCATTCTCACTATCATTTGGAGACCTATTTTAGATAGAAGCACATTCACAAAACTCCTCATTACTAAAATCTTTACACGATTCACATATAACAATTTCTACACATATCACATAAAGCACTATATCATAAACTATAAATCTGTGAATCTGTGACATTTAGATGTTTATACACATCTGTGGTTCACTTCAATCTTTTGTTTTGTTTTTCTCTTTCTTGACTGAAGAAGATCATGTTGATCGAAATATTTCAAATAAAAGTGTATTAAGTGTTTTATATGTGGTTATTTCCAAGAGATTGCAGTTTTGGACTATTGCCTTGAGGTAAGTCTGTCAGTCTCCTATCAAGTCCAAAAATTCCTATATATATATATATATATATATATATATATATATATATATATATATATATATATATATATATATATATATGTATATATGTATGTATCTTAGTCTATTAGTATACTAGTGTTATGTTCATAGTACTCTCAATTGTTTAATAAACTTCTAGAATATATAAGTATTTGCATTACTATAAATTATTTCTGCATAATTAAGTGAATACTTTAGAACTTACTTGTTAAAGTAAGTAAGTTCTAAATTATTCACTTAGTTATGCAATAATTACTTATAGTTTAATCAGTGAACTCAAGAGGATTACAACAAGTAACTTTTATTTGCTTTAATAACCTATAAAATGGTGTTTAACCATTTGGTACTGAGTCTTTATAATAGATATGGGCTCTAAATAGTAAGTTTTTTTTAGTTTTAAAAAAATTCAAAAATGGAATTTTCTTCAATTTTTAAATAAATAAATAGTAGTTTTGGACAAATTAAACAAAGAGCACAAGAAAATAACCTACTTTTTAAATTGTATTTCTTTCAAAGTACACACATCATACGATGTGAACAAAGTAATAGAAAATTGCAAGCCCATGTAAACAAATCGTATTTTTAAAAATCATAAAATTACAATTCTAATAACTTAAGATCAAACAAATACAAGTCCACATATAACATATTATAAATAAGACACATCATTAATTTGAAAATAATAGAGTTCAAAAAATGTTTTGGGTGTGATAATATTTGAAGCATGGATGTATACACAATGGAACATTGCATTCTTCACACATATAGGAAGTAACTTTTTTTTATCAAGTCCTTTTTTAAACCACATTATTTATCATGTAATGATAACATTAAAAAATACACAAAAAACACACACAAGCGATTGGCCAATGTTAGTAATCTTACTTCTAACCTAAAAGCCAGCTGTATTACTCACATCATATGATGAGCATCAATATACAGACAAAGAAAATGCATAGTCTCAAAAAAATTCCACAAGACGCCCACAGATAGCAGCACAAATTAAACAAGCAAGCATAACATGATGTGTACACTGAATAACATACTGTTATAGAAACTCAATTGATAAGTGTACTGAAAACAGGACCAAAGCATATGCACATCATATGATGTGTAAACTGAACAAAAGGTTAATTATAAAAAAATTGAAAAGTAATAAAAAAAAAAGTTTTAATATGTAAAATTATAAAATTTAAGTTTATACAGTACACTATGTTTAACAGGATTGTTGACATGATAAATAATTCAGAACACCACTATAGATAAAAGCAGATACAACATAAAATTACAAACTATGTAGTTTATTTAATATTTTAAATTTAATAATATTTTTAGTAATCAAAATTATATATCTGAAACTACCTCCAGATACAAGCAGAAGATATACAAGAAGCTGTTAATTTTTAAATTTTATTTCAATAGTTCATATCTGTGTACCAACAAGTAGAAGAGTTATGTCTGAGATCATTTTTCTGCTTTGAAAATATGATCTAACCCAGTACTTTCTAATAATTTATAATATAAATATATCTTTTATTTATTTTAAATTCATTTGGTTCACATATATTTTGAGCATTGATCAAGAAATAAATATTGTACCTTAACTCCAGCTATAGCCTCTTTGTAAGGTTTAATAAAGACTTCATAACTGAGCTTAGAAAGATTAAACAACATGACAGAAGTACATGACATTGAACGACCTGCTTCTTTGAAGTTTCTTACTGTGTTCTCATAAGGTCCAGAAATTAAATAACCAAAAACCATAGCCTTTAACAAACCCCTTCCTGTCTTACCAAAGAAGGTAGGTAATGTGAGCACCGTAATACAGCGAATCTAGAAGTAACAACAATTTTGCATTAATGTGTTTTTGAATTAGTAAGAACAAAAGATATTTATATGAAGCAAATTACTAATTTTTTTGTGTATTTAAATTCATTGTTATTATATTTCTAACTATTGTTAAAATTAGTAGAGTACGTTAGATTCAGTTAAAGTTGTATATTTTAAAATAAATTCAATAATTGTAAATCTCTTTCAATTAATAAATAAGGTAAAAAATGAAAAAATGACATATACCAAAAAACATAACTTATTAAAATATTATGTATGCATATTGACATATATAATAATAATTGTATAATTTTTTAAAATAATTTCAAGTATGTAGTACTTGAAATCTTGAAATAAAAATGTACTTCTTTATAACAACAACTTAAAGCAACTGTGGCATAAATGTTTATATTAATTAAAACAACCTCTCACCACAAATTCAACAAATTTTATTTTAACCTTATGTACATTTCGACTACAAAGTAATCATCTTCAGAGGTATTTTTACAAATAACTTAAACTTAGTGTTTGAAACTTATTATGCTCTTTTGACCGAGAAGTCATGTTAACAACAGCTTAAAGCAACTGTGGCGTAAATGTTTATATTAATTAAAACAACCTCTCACCATAAATTCAACGAATTTTATTTTAACCCTATGTACATTTCGACTACAAAGTAATCATCTTCAGAGGTATTTTTAGAAATAAAAAATATTTGTAGGTTATTTGTAAAAATACCTCTGAAGATGATTACTTTGTAGTCGAAATGTACATAAGGTTAAAATAAAATTTGTTGAATTTGTGGTGAGAGGTTGTTTTAATTAATATATACTTCTTTATAAATTGGAAATGCTTTTAAAAAAAACAAGTCAAATGAAACTATTCGTCTTTAAAGTCCCTTCAACATTTTTATTATAATCAGGGAAAACCCAAGGTTCTTTATCAAGGGAATAAATAAAAGATTATCACAAATTGAAATTTTTTTATTGTTTGGGACCATAAAGATTTTTAATGTAGACAATATTTTATTTACTGCCATTGTAATGGCCATTTAGGTTATCTCGATTATGATCAAAACATTGGCAAGATATTAAAAATATCAGATTTATTTTTCTTGTTTTTCACTAAAAGCTATTCCAACTCTAGTTGTACCCAAGACATTTGACTTATATATATATATATATATATATATATATATATATATATATATATATATATATATATATACAAGTATATACGTTATACATTAACTTAAGTATTACATTAAGTTATGAGCATTACATTAAGTTTTAGGCCTATAGCTTACATTATTGTAATTTTCATTCCTGATGATGTTGGTACTGTTTGCCAACGAAAAGCTTTGAATATAAATTAATAAATCTTCTTGTATTTGAATAACCTATATTGTTTTAATATATATATATATATATATATATATATATATATATATATATATATATATATATATATATTTACTTATTAACTTAGTACAAATGTTTCAAAATGACCAACATAAAAAACAAGTAATATAAAAATTTGTTTAAAAGTAAATTCCTACTGAGGTCAAAAAAGAAAAATTTTATCATTGTTTACTTATTTCCAGTTTGTTTATTTTATTCAATTTTAACCTTACAGCACTATTTATAATATTTTGTGGTAACCATGGCAACAGTTTAAGGTTGTACAATGGAGGTTTCGAGGACAACCAGATGGGGAAAAAAGTCATATAAGTCTTTGAGAAATTAATTTCTTGGTATTGGAAACTTGGCGCAGTGCCAAAGCGCGTTAGACTTTCAACATGTAGATACATAGTTTGAATCTCCCCCCATTAGTACCCCAAATTTTTATAATTTAATTATTGGATTTAAGAAATGTATTTGAACTTGACTGGATGAATAAAAACGTATTTTATTAATGATTGAAAATTTGTACAAAATATATATATAAGGAGAGTGTGAGCTAATAGAAAAAAAATTAATAATTGATACTGTTGGCAAATTTTTACATATTGATACATATCTTAGGAGTATGTTAGTGTGTGTAAGTATATACTCGTAACTCAAGTTGAGAGTTCAACGAGCATTGTAAATGTTATTACTTAAAATATATTAGTTAGGTAGCTTAGATATTATGGTAACCAGAACTGTTTTCAAAGGTTTCTTAACATAAATGTTTTCCAAACAAATAAGTTTTTTTTGTCAGTCCTGGCTGTGTGCTCGTTGTTTATGTTACAATAGTATTGAAAGAATTAAAATTAGTGATCACCTTTAAACTTAAATGATCCCCTGAGTTACTAAAAGGGCCTACCCAGATATATAAATATTGTCAGAGAACTGACCAATGAAACCCAACCAAATTTTAATAAAAACTGATCTCTTTTACTATGTACCTACAATTCGTTATACAAACATGAAAATTAAACAATAAGAGGTAAATTAATGAATGGATGAAATACACTGAAACACAAAACAGTTCAGTTTATTAATAATAAAGTTAAACGGCTTATTGTTTTTATTTTTCAGTAAGTTTTTATTTGACTAGCTACAGTCATTACGTTTAATTTAATTTAAATTTTAGAATAATAAAAAAAGCTTCTTCAGGACAAATTTTATTAATAATTTTAAATCTTTTAACAACTATATTCTAATTCAAAATTAGAATAAACTAATTAAATTTTTCCAAATAAAAAATTCCCGTACTTGCCTCGATACTGCATTTCCAAAAGCCAACATAACTACAACAAGACTTCCTAGGATCATTAGTGTACCATTTGGAAATTCTAAGTCAATTAGAAACACTTCATAAAAAACTGAAAAGTCCAGAAAGAATTGGAAAAATTAGACACTGATATTAATTACAAAATATGTATCTCAATACGAGTTCAGCTAAAAATGTAAAAGGGATCGGGTATAGATTTTCAATAAGTAAAATAATTTTTATAAATCATTCCTATCTCCCTGAATTGAACTAGCTTAGTGATTTAGAAATAAAAAATCAGAGAGGTCTTGATTTTTTTTCTGCAATAAATATTGCAGAAGAAATTATATAAGTAGCTTCCATTCCTTTCCGGAATGTCCCTCCCCTCTAGCTACCAAAATCTCCCAGAAGGGAGAATTTCTGGCTCCATTATTGCAAAATCTATTCCTACTTTTACACTTTTAAAAAAAAATAAAAATTAGCTGAAAATAATAAAGTGAACAGATTTATTGTGTTCCTCTATTTGTAATTAACAAATAACAGTGTTAAAATACTGTTACAAATATTATAAGAGAAAACAACTTTTATAGACCATGGTTTTAAAAAACTTACAATATTGTCAGTAAATTTGTTTAGACTTATGTTTTCATCTGTCTTAATATTAGACAGTTCAAACTATCATCAATGGCCACCAGTTCTAAAGTTAGGTTTTCAGTAATTTGAGTCAAACAGTGTGTGATCCGCACTATAATTATTCGTTTAGCATGTTTGTATATTTCATATTGCTAAACTGCTTTAAGAGGATTTATGAGTATATAAAATACCTTATACAAACATATGAAATGAACAAACACAGTAGTAATAATAATTGATTGACAATAGAAATTAGAAAACATATTTTCGAATTAGAACCAGTGCTAACGCACCCTAGTGGCCATTCTAGGTAAGTAATTACTACTGACTAGAGTAGAAAATGTTCTGTCTCAGCGAGTTTATAACATTTTTACTACAATTTTAAAAACCAGAATTTTTTCTAGAAATTTGTGTTACAATTTTAAGTAAGCACGAGCATTAGTGCTTTTTTTTGAAGATATTTTAAATGTCATGGACAATAAAATCAACAAATGTTTTAATTTTAAATCAGTCCAAGTAATTTAATTTTCATCCACTATAAAGAGAAAATTTAATGTCAATAAACTATACTTTTTGTAATCTTTTCAATTGTGAAAGCAATGTTTTTTTTAGCCATTAATATATAACAAGAGTATTAAAATATTTAACAAAATGTTTTTAATATGACAGACTTAATTTTTCTTACTTATGACCACTTAATTTAATTTGAATGACTTTCTTAGTACCATTTCAGTCATAAATTATATATCAAACATTTACAACGTTTTCAAAGCAAGTTAAATTTTTATTATCCAATATTTTATATGTCGTTTACTTTAACATGATTAAGTCCCAATTGGATTTCAATTTATAGATACACAGATTATTTTGTTTGTATGATCATCTTTCAAAAGATGTAATAAACAGAGAGCGTTTCAGTTTTATGAGTAGCGAAATTGAATATTCAAAATTTAATTACATCAAAACTTAATAACACACACAGTAAAACATGTTAACACAGAACTTACAAACTCTAAACCTATGATATTATTTGCATAAATTATATCATTATTACCTATAATAATTATCTAGTCTATTGTTGATATTAAAAAAAAATAGTTTTCTCTTATCCTCTGACGATCTGTAAATGACTAATACTTATAGTGAAGAAGTTAGATAAATTTTTTAAAGGAAAATTAAAATGATTTACTTGTAAACAACAAAAATATGTATATTAATAAACGTACTTGTACTAAAGCACTTACCTATCCCCAAGAATATTCCATAAAAGAAACCTACAATGGTTTTGCATTTCGGGTATGGATTAGAATCATTGAATATAATATCATGAATGAAGGGACAGTGAGATTTTATTTTTCTTTCAATACCTGTAATTATGATTTAAATAACATTATAACTAGTAGTAACACATATTAAATTAGAACATTATTGTAACTATTTCATTTAAACTATAAAAACAATCATGATAGTAGGAGATTGTTTGAGGAAAAATTAAATATGAGTTAGATTTCTGATGGGCCTAAGTTGAGTGCAATTAGAACTGATGGGCACTTTATGGATATATAGTCCCAAGTCTCACAAACAGTAGGTTTTGACAATGCTTTACTATTGAGTTAATTAGAGCTTAGCTAGTCTAAAACTATTGCTTTATATATATATATATTGCTATTGCCAAGGAAAAGTAATGTTCTTGACCAAGGCTAGTAAACTTTTTCTATCACTTTTCCTTGTCTAGTATGATGAAGCTGGAACTACCCACACAATCACATGTTAAAAAAAATAATGGTCTTTGCAATTATTTCATATTGGTAGTGTTTTGTAACTATTTTGATAAAACTGACAGAGTTTTACCAATAATAGGCCTATACAATATTATTGTTTTAATCATTCATTACAACATTAATGTTTAATTTATTACCTTTTTAATAAAAAAAAATTATAAAAGGTTATTAACTTCATTTTAGCTACCTTTGTTAATCTCTAGTTAGCAAACCTCTGTGTAATATGGACAAAATAATTCCGGTATTATATTTCTTACTATTATTATCATACAAATAAAGTAATGAACACCACAATTTATAAGATCTTTGATAATTTGTTTTTTATTGTTTGATAAATTACAATTTCTCTTGGTGTTTTATCTTTGCTAGTTAATCATGACTTATACAGTAACTAGTAGTAATAGGTGACCAATAATAGGTGAAAGTAATTTATCAATATCTGTGATGAAGACTATAAAAGTAATTTAAGTATCAATAAATTGTTTATTTCTTTATTTATTAAAATGTCAAAGTTGTTTTTACCTTATTCACATTTACTTTTTGTATTCTAGGCATATTTTTCTAGAACTGTGAGGTAATCTGTTGTATTTAATAAAGGAAGAAAAAGGGATACTTACTAGAAATAATCATTCCCAAGTAACCAAATAAATTAGTTGGTGGTCCATACTTTGTATGCATGACACTAAAGTAAACATAACCTCATATTGTAAAATAATTTGCCTGTTATTTTCATACACAGCTGATGATTTAACTTTAATTATTGTTCACAGCTGTTTCCCATTAAAATAATATGAGTGAATATTAGTAACTTGATGAAGTGGAAATGATATACATTTTTTGCCTACTCTGATTTCAAGCATATTCTGATGTGCTCTACCATTTTAAGAAATTATTTTCCTTTTGGAAAATTCCATAACGATAAATAGCTCACTAATGATGATTCACCAGGGACTATTTCTTCAGCTTGGGTATCAACTTAAGATTGACTTTAGGTCTGAAGACAAAATATCCCATTTGGGCTTATCAAAAATGAAAGATGGAGAGCCACTAAATTATTAAATCATGTTGGTAAGGTGAGGGTAATATTTTTCCTTAGGTTACAGTGAAAAGGATGGAGAAAAGAATGCCAATAGAAATCAGTTTATGGATTTGCTATCTCGCATGTTTTTTGCTCAAAAATATATTATATATATTCAGTAATTATAAAAGGTAAATTATTTTACGATGAAGCAGTTTTAATTTTTATTATTCACAGGCCTACACTTTTATTTTTCTCTCTGTCTTGAGCTAAAAATGTTAGGGTTAACAAATGCTAAATTACATTTCAGCCAGTTCGGTGATTAATTATCTGACTCTATTTTAATGTACTTTACATTCCTGTTAACTTTCAAATATTTGTGTAGCAACAAGACCATCACCGAGTATGCATACTATCTCCTACAAAGGATAATATAGAATTGTGAATATAATAGTATGACGATGGTATGGATATAACACTGTCTGGTACTGGAGAACAAGAATGTATTATTATTATTATAAGAGTGGTAGCAAGTATTATATATACCTAAGTACTCATACCCCTTATCAGAGTGATAAAGAAATGTCTATTCCATCATCCTCTTGTACAAGAGAGACAAGGAAGGGTTAAATAGGACTAACCAAGGGCTTTAATATTCCCCTAGTAAGAGACTAGCGATAGTTATGAAATCGTATGGGCAGGGTCATGTACCTGGAGTAATCATACTCTCTATCGGAGTCATAACGAGGTGTCTATCCGTTCATCCCCTTGTAAAAAGAAGGACAAGAAATGTTTACGTAAAACTAGGTTAAGGGTATAATGTTTCCCTGTTAAAAGACTAGGGATAAATATGGTATCGCAGGGCAGGACCGTTTATCTGGAGTAGTGATAATCTCTATCGGGGTCATAAAGAGGCCTCTGTCCATTCATCCCCTTGTAAGAAGAAGGACAAGAAATGTTTACGTAAAACTAGGTTAAGGGTATAATGTTCCCCTGTTAAAAGACTAGGGATAAATATGGTATCGCAGGGCAGGACCGTTTATCTGGAGTAGTGATAATCTCTATCGGGGTCATAAATTGGTGTCTACCTGTTCTCCTCCTTGTAAGAAGAGAAACAAGGAATGTTTACATAAAACTAGGTTAAGGGTATATTGTTCCCCTGTTAAAAGACTAGGCATAAATATGGTATCGCAGGGCAGGACCGTTTATCTGGAGTAGTGATAATCTCTATCGGGGTCATAAATTGGTGTCTACCTGTTCTGCTCCTTGTAAGAAGAGGAACAAGGAATGTTTACATAAAACTAGGTTAAGGGTATATTGTTCCCCTGTTAAAAGACTAGGCATAAATATGGTATCGCAGGGCAGGACCGTTTATCTGGAGTAGTGATAATCTCTATCGGGGTCATAAATTGGTGTCTACCTGTTCTGCTCCTTGTAAGAAGAGGAACAAGGAATGTTTACATAAAACTAGGTTAAGGGTATATTGTTCCCCTGTTAAAAGACTAGGGATAAATATGGTATCGCAGGGCAGGACCGTTTATCTGGAGTAGTGATAATCTCTATCGGGGTCATAAATTGGTGTCTACCTGTTCTCCTCCTTGTAAGAAGAGGAACAAGGAATGTTTACATAAAACTAGGGTAAGGGTATATTGTTCCCCTGTTAAAAAACAAGGGATAAATATGGTATCGCAGGGCAGGACCGTTTATCTGGAGTAGTGATAATCTCTATCGGGGTCTTAAATTGGTGTCTACCTGTTCTCCTCCTTGTAAGAAGAGGAACAAGGAATGTTTACATAAAACTAGGTTAAGGGTATATTGTTTCCCTTTTAAAAGACAAGGGATAAATATGGTATCGCAGGGCAGGACCGTTTATCTGGAGTAGTGATAATCTCTATCGGGGTCATAAATTGGTGTCTACCTGTTCTCCTCCTTGTAAGAAGATGAATAAAGAAGGGTTAGATAAATCCAGGAAAAGGTCCCCTGGTAAGAGACGCGGTATAAATATAACATCGCACGGGCATGACTGTTTATTTGAAGTAGATCTGGTCTTAGCCAAGGTAAAGATAGGTTTTTAGCCATTATCAAGCTAAAACAAAATTTGTTATAAGCTAAATTAATATAACATATAATATTAAAAGAATAAGTATTAGTATTCATATTAATTTTAAATGTTGAAAATAATGTTACACTTTTAAGAAAAGAAAGCAGTAAAATTATATCTGATTTTTTTTTGTCGTATAGCAAACATAAAAAGTCTCACGAATGCAAACTTTGTATGTATAGTTGAAAGGAATGAAAACCATGATATAAAATAAGCTACAAAAACGTAAAATGTTTCTGCAAGACAGCTTTAGCTGACCATAAATAAGAGAATTTGGCACAGTTTAAACGATTCCACCATCCTGGAACCATCCCAGACAGTTTTCTATTGTAA
This sequence comes from Prosapia bicincta, assembly GCA_036971475.1. NCBI lineage: Eukaryota > Metazoa > Arthropoda > Insecta > Hemiptera > Cercopidae > Prosapia > Prosapia bicincta. Next base: position 383,140,276 of record JBAIZL010000001.1, read on the forward strand.
ATTATTGCTGAAAACAAAATAAAGGTAAACATTACCACAACTATAGACATTTCCCCCCAAGAACATAACTTAATTTAAGTAACGGAAAGTACGTAGAACCATGACAGGTAAATCTACACACATAGAGAGGTTAAATCACATGGTGAGGAGACGTAAATCTCGTAGAGGATTGAATTTAAGTCCATTTGTGATCTTCTCAACTAGTCGTTACAGATATCCAGTTCCTAAAATCTCTGTGTCACTGGCAAATTTGGCTAAGCTGCTAGTACTAGTACATCTGAAAGTATGTAAAGTCCTTTATCCATTACTAAGATATTCAGAGTGTAAATTTCAAAATATGAATAGCTGAAAGTAAATAAGGAGGTTATTTTGTAGAATCGCTCTAGGAAACGGTTTGTTTTTCTCTGTAAAATACGAATCTAACAATTACACAAGCTATTAATTTATAGCTTGTAATTTATAGCTAATAATTTATAACTAATAATTAGTAATTAAAAAAACGGTGGCATACTAAGTGATATTAGTAGAGAGTTAAAATACTAACCTAAAACTTTTGGGTTCGACTCCCGTCAGCGTCAAAGAATTTCTGTGGGCTTTTTCATCCTTCAAATCACTAGTGAAAATGTGTATTTACGGTAGTATTAGACACTACTATCCGACCGAGTAAACATTGCAGCCGAACTGGGAGGGGAATACTAAACGCACAGTATCAGTAGTTTACACATTTTCTGTGCACAATGTTTACTCTGTCCGTAATAGTGCTGGCCACATTACATCTTTTTGAATGCTGTAAGATCCAAGAAATGCAGGTCTGTCCTGTTTCTTCTACATCATGTTAATGGTATAAAACGAAGATAATGTTATTTTGAATTTATAAAATATATTATTTTAATATTTGTGATGGATTTACAGTGTATCTAGGCCACTAGAGTTATGTATCCACCTTTTGGTACACATAATGTATTCATCAAGGGACTTTAAGCAATTAAAGATTCTCTACTTTCGGTCAAACGATTTACATTTAGATTTATAACAGCTCGGACAATTCTTTATTTACTAAAGCAAATCTTTTTCACCGGAAAATACAACCCTCAAATAAATAACAACGATTGACTCATTTAAGATAAACCCAACAGACCAGCTAATGTTTAACAAAAACAAAATAAAATAAGTAATAACTTTATTTTCTGAAGCACAAATTATTCAGCGCATAAAGTTCACTGTTGTTGAGGTCGTCTTTGAAAGCAGTCTCGTTCCTTTGAGAGTCTTATTTAATCCAGGAAATTGCATTCGTTTCAAGGTGTACGAATCGAAGCATCTAATTTCCTGCAGGTAATTTGGTCATTACACGTTCATTAAGACTTAGCGAGCGACGGTCATGTTGTGAAATTGGTAAATGTTCTTTAATATTTCATATGTGTAGTGAAGGTGGTGTTATGGATTTATAGCAGAATAACAGAATAACGAAAGTTCAAAATTCCCGTCAAACTGAGTAGCCTAATTTATTGTTATTTAAATAAAGAAATACCAATGTAATATATTTTGTGAACAATTTGTTCATTAGAATAGATCTCTAAAAACACTAATTTAATCTGGAAAATAAGAAGATTCAATTTTTTTATTACGTTTAAGAGCCAATAAAATAATCATTGGTTAAACATTCTTGTCTGTATTATACCCACCAATACTCCTTTATACATTTTAAATATATAAAAACGTGACTAAGTTACACTATATAATTACAACAGGATTTACCGGGGGATGTATTTCTGTGTTAAGTCGGATTTCAACAAAACCTAGTTTTATGGATCAAATTTGGGTATGGTAAAATACGTATCTGGCTATTCTATATGATAAATAAGACTATTAAATATATAATCACTTCAAGTTACCCCTACAAAAATACTCTCCGCATAAAATTCACACATCAAATTTGGCATAATTACTCCTAAATACTAACATCACCTATATAGTTTTTCTATCTCCCCATCCACAAAACCAAGATGTAAGTCGCGTTCTTTGTTCACAAAGAGTACATAACGAATGGAATAATTTAACATAAACATAAGTGCTACCTTTAGAAAGACCTTTACTCTTGTCAATATTTGATTGGTTAAAGCAGATTTATACTCCATTCGGCGAGAGTTTAGAGTTTATCCCCGCCCTCTGTTACCGTAATGTAGTTCCACACTGCGCCGGTTCAAGTTACATCATACTACACTACGATTACACAACGAGTACAAGTGACCGACATGAGTGCCTTTCTGGATTTGCAGGCGTGGTTCAAACACGCACTACGCGAACAACACTCCACTCCTTTTTATTGGCAACTACCCTGGCCCAGCAAAGGTACACTCTAAACAATCAACGAATAGAGTATAAAATATCTTTCTTTAATGGTAAATAAATACTATATAGTGTATAATTAAATCTTTACAATTTTAAAATTCTAAAAATGCAAGACCAAAGTAAAACTACAGTTGATCAAATACATGACCAACCCAACACACAGAATCAAGGCATGGCTTGATATATCTATTTATACGACGTACAAACCACTTGGCATGTTAATAAAATTGTACTGTTTTAAGCTATGCTAAAACCGGTTCTTTACTATGAACTGCACCAAAATAACTGTACTCTTACGATTTGTAGACTTAAAGAACAATGAAGCAAGTTAAAGGATATATTATAGCGTATAAAAAAGTGAGAGCAGAACGAAAGAAAAATCTGTTGAAGGATGCACTGGAGGAATTAGTGAACAGAAAAAGATGCAAAGGATAAGAAGGTTGATAATATTAAGATGAATGATTATATTTTATAAAAAGGAAAAGAAAATTACAATTTAGGTCAATGTTAGGGTTTAAAGAAATGTCTAATTTTGGATAAACAACTGTGAATGAACAAACGAAAAATAAACGGCTGAACAAAGACGAGAGTTTTTTTATCAAGGTTTCAGGGATGCAAATGTAAATGTAAAGGTTAGATTTAAGTTTCAGATAAAGCCCTTACGTAAGGAAAAGTCTTAAAAATTCCTACTTTCGCTGAGTAAAATTGAATTTGCTCTCTCGTTAAATCCCGTAGCATCTTGCTTAAAGCAGATGCTTAATTACGATCTCATTAGATTTCTCAAAGAGGAATATCTGAAGCGGAGAGAAATAATTACTCAATATTTGCTTTAAAGGAGGGGCAGTAAATTTCTTAATTACAACCCAAATTACTCAACAACAGATGTGCTGTTTTGATTTCACATTAATCCTAACTCGTCTGTTTTCAAATCAAAATTGATTACTGGTTAAAAAGGTGGTTCAGGCACATGTATTAACTTGAATAAAGGTAAGTAGCTATTTTTTAACCTTTATTCATTGCCATATAATTTTCTCCCGTAACATTTGGATTTTAAAATTTGTAAATATAACAGGCATAATGAATATTGTTGTCTGCAAAGGATTTAAGCTTTCCTCAGTAAAATAATCCTTAATATAAATGTAATAAGAATTACAAGAAAATCTATTCTAAAAATAAACAATTCAAATTAATGTTTTTTAATGGTTTCGTATTATAATGTGCTATAAAATGATTTTAAAAATTTTGTAGAGGAGTTAGGAGTTATTTGGAAGTGCATTATACTAATATACAAATAAGTAGTAGTACGTAGTGGGAAGTAAGACTTTCGGACTTGACTTGCTCGCGATGACTCGTTCGTTACCATCCTGTAGTTGAGACAGAACAAACTCGACCTGCTGGCGTCTGTATCAAGAATAAACTTACCTTCTGGTATTGGGTAACTCAAGACTGGAGCATTGCATTAGGCCACTTATGGACATGGAGCACATAACATTTATAAGAGCGTTCACACACAGTTTTAATAAGGTCTAATAAGCATCGAGTTCGCTAACTATATATTCACAATAACACTCACTGTCACTGTGTCACTAAAGCTTTACTCTCTTCATTACATTACAACACACTCATTCCTCTTCACGCTTAGCAATAAATAGACTTGCCACTTCCAGTAGTTTCAGGTAATTTCAATCCGCTTTATTTCTACAAGTTTCTAGGTGGTCTATAGTTTGATTTCAAACAGAATAGGATTATACGTAGGCGAAATCTACCAGAGGGGTGGGGATTACAGCCTTCTGAGCGAATAGGAGGTTCACATCTTGCTGCGTCGGTGAGCCTTGTTGCCAATTCGACGTTAAACTTCCGTTCATCGTTCAGTGACATCGTAATTGTGGTGGAGTGATTTACCAGTGTTGTAGCTTGCTTCGTTCTGCAATTTCAGTCGCTGGCAGTGGCGGGTTGACTGTCAATGCGTTCGAACTGACGTCGCATCCCTACCCTGCCACAGACCCATTCCTATTCTACTTAAAATCAAAGTATAACTGTTGTATCCACATCAAGAGGGAAATTACTTGTAAACCAGAGGCCCAAAAACACGGATGGACCTTTTGCAATATGAAATACATATAAATTGGACACTAATAGTTTAGTAAATTTATTTAGCGCATTCATATCAGTTAATGTGAATAATTTTTTAAAACTAATTTTGGTTTATTACGAAAACTTATAGACGAAAAAATGAAAAGCCCTTTAGCTGGCTTTAACACATTGTTCCACGTTTCGATTAGAGTCCTCTTCAGGAGCCAAACATTTACTATTTATTTAAAAATTCACCTGACAAAAGCTACCTACTGACATAAAAAACACAACCTAAATCAATTTGATAGTTAAATTTTGATAGTTAAATTACTAAAAGAACTTTTCTACCCTACAATTTATACTTTTAAAAAGTATTTAAAATTCTATTTATAAAACAATTTACAGATGTTTAAAATATATTGTAAAGAAAAATAAATTCAGTCTGGGGTCGAAACCAACTGAATTTTGACACGTCCCTTAATCTTTTTTCGCCCCAAAAGTCGTCTAACTAAACATATAAAATATTAAAAACTAAATATTAAAAAAAAAATTGGTTGGTAATACAAAAAGCGATGGTATATTAGCAGTCATACAATGAATTGTTTAGTGAATTACATTGATATTAACTTGTGTACTTCTTATTTGGTGTGTGGCTTTCATCCTTTCCTTCTGTTGTTGACATCCTGGTCCTGCCTTCGAGGCTACTCAGTTCACCTCTAAGAACAGAACTTTTGTAGGTAGCTCCATAGCTTGTCTTGTACGTCATGTCTTTATATTGTCCATTGTGAAGACATTTTATTGAAATCATTTTAGGCGAGCAGAATCGATGCCTTTAAATTCAAATTAGCACGATGGGAAACGTTCTTGCTTGAAAATGTATTGTATTTTGTTGTTGTGAATGTGCAATAGTATATCACATTTTTAACTGATTACTTCCAAACTTGCACTCAGCAGTGGGTGTCAGTTCTGTTTCGTTGTCACAGATGGCGCTTTTGCAATGAGAAGCTTATGCAGTCTTGTATTTCAATGTTAATGCCAGTTGTGTGCTAATGAGAGGTTTTTAACTTCTTTCGTCATTTTCAACTTGAAACTATTCTTGTTTCATTATCCAAACAGTTGGCGGTCATTTTGTAGTTTTTAGGAGAGGGGAATTTCAAATTCTTCATTTTTACTTGCTGAAGACTGATTGATTGCGCTTATAAGGTAGAGTATATCAAATGGTTTCTTTCAAAAGTTTTCAGAGTTCTTATTGCACTTAAATGCAGATGAGATGGTAATGTCTTTGTTTTATAACTTCAGGACATAAGGTTATTGGTCTTGATTGTTGTTCCATTGATGACATTTGTTCTCAAACATTGAGGGGGTGTGACTAAAGGAATTTTTGTTTTGTTACCAAGAGCCGCTAGACCTGTTGCACCACCGACCCGGAAGGTCATTTTGCTAGCATACAGGCCAATTCCACGATCGTATGCTTACCCAGGAGGCACCTGTGCTGGCCAGTGCACGGCGGCGACCCTCGCTACCCCCCATAATTTTGAAAAAAAAATAAAAAAAAAAATAAACGGGGCATCGGGAAGAAAAAGAATTTTGAATTTTGAAACATTTAAATTTTGGTGTCTGTCCTACGCCCCCTTAATTTTGAAGTAGAGTGTAAAAAAAAAAAAACTGTTGCCTTTACGGCGGGAAAAGTTACAAGATTCGTGGAGTAAATGTTATTACTAAGAGTTGAAAGATCGCAACAAAATTTAGAATAAAATTTGGAAAAACAGTTGCGATCGTTGGGGAAAAGGGGGCCGAGCTGCTGCTGTAACGGAGATTAGTGTTTAAGCTGAAACAGAAAAAAATATAACCTAAATATTTTAACTTCATAACCTGAAAATTGTGCTAAATTATCATAATCTGTACTATATTTCAACAACGTAAGAGGGTTTTCATTAATAATTATTATAGTGTCAGAAAAAAAATAAGTAAAAACTAAATACTTTGTATTGTAGTAACACAAAGGGAAATTCCCTTGTGGCGTATTTTAGGTCATTAGGAAAAATGTAAACAATGATTAAGAACTGCTGAAGTAGAGAATAATTTCGTGCAGAATTCTGGAATATCTGCATTATCTACTCCAGCATTTGAGAAAAGGTTTTACTTTGTGTATAACTACGACATAACCAGCAGGAGGCTAAAGCTCAGATGAAAAACCTAACCACTTTTTATAAAAGAAACAATATCTGCGAATATTATTGTTTGGCAAATTAAATGCAGAGTCGAAATTAATAAATCCAGAAAGTTTAAATTTCAAGGGTATATCAATTTGATCACGTATAGGCGCATTAAAGAACCGATATTGCAAAATTATCTTTGTATTTTGTTTTTTGTAATTTCTCTCAAACAGCTGTAGCTAAGGAATCATACGTCTATCAGCTGTTTCAAATTCAATAAAATATCAATTAGAATAGCTTCAATACATATTAAAATAGATTCAATATAAACATAACCTCAAGGTTTGGGTAATAACGTGGATTACATCAATGTTTACAAATAATTTTGATTTATTGATAAAGTTTCAATTAAATACAAATGAATACAAAAACGTTGGTCTTACGATGGTATTTATATATTTATATCAAGCAATATATCAGCGTTATAACATTTTATCACAGTGTTAATCTTGACTACTACCGGACAGAAAAAAAATATTTATAGTTCAGCTACAATCCATAGATATTTGACAACTACAGATTCCACAGGGGTTCTTGAAATTATTTGTTAATATTGATAATTGATCATCCGTAACTAATAACTGAACTTATTTATAAATCGATTTGGTTTTCGGTTGGAAAAGTTGCCAATACGAATTTACAAAAATTTTATGGAAACAGAATTTTGATGAAGGGTGACTTTTGTCTCACACACTAACATTGCAAAAGCCTATCCTAGTAATGGTGCCTAAAACAACGTCAGCAAATAGAAGAAACAGGAAGTGCTGAATAAATAAAACACAAGTATGTATTTAATTCTGTAATTGTCTACTACAAGTTTTGTGTTAATCGCTTTTGTAAAAGCTTTTATTGTACGTATTTTTACCGTGGTGCTTCTAGAGGTCTAAGAGATTTTATTATTACATCAGGGTCGTACATTAAAAAGAAACTTAAAATGTAACAAAATTTTCACATACAAATATCACACCTACTGAACGAACTAAATAAAAATATATTTTTGTAATTTTGTAATAATGTTCAAATATGCGCAATAATAGTGCTTTATTTTAACTTCGTATAAAGTAGAATAAAAAGGAGTTACTTTCTATTTATTAGAAACTAAGTATTAGAAAGAAGCTATGTGAAGAGAAAATAGCTAATATATATATATCAAAAGGGCTGTAATAGTAGTAGCATCATGGAGGAAATAAAAATGGATGAAGTGTGCAAGAAGATTTTTTTAACATTCTGTCATCAGCAGAGTTCAAATAGAAGATATTCGATAGAACAAAATATTAGAAATGTGGCAACGTTAAGGTCTTAAGTAAAATGAAAAGGAATGTCCCGAGACTCGGATACAATAAGGTCGTTGGAGGATTCACAAGAACGGAGAATAGTGATGAAATAATCTTTTGGAGACCAGCAATCCAACACTTGGAAGTTTAGCACTCTAGTCTTCAACAAATTAATTCTTATATCAAACTTTTACAATTACTGTACAACAAACATTTCTCAAACGGTAAATGACCACTTAGCACTAATCAGAAAAACGTATAGAGCTTTTTGCCCTTTAGAAGTTGTATTATGAACCTTGGGCTTATCTTTTTAATGTTATGCTTTTCTATCCCATATTGCCCTTACAAGCATTGCTATCCCTTCAGAAATAACAGCCGCTACCACAATATTGTTCAGCCTAACCTCAAATTCCCATCATCATTAATTTGTACATACATTCCTGGAGGCCAGAAAGGTTTTTAAACATTAGAAAGTGCAGGATACAAATATTGTAAATACGGCTAACAAAATTATAATTCGAGTTTTTTTTTAAACCATTCTTTTGTAAATATTTGTAAACACTCACCACTAAACGCCGTCCAGCCAGTACCTCAGGACAGGCGAAGGTTGTGCGCGAGTCCTAAAGTAAAACTCCAAGACAAAGTCCTCGCAGTCAGTGAAGGACTGGAAAGTTCCGTCATCGCCCAACGTAGGGCGGTATACTTGGCGTACGTAGAATACTGGTGCAAATTGCACCTCAGAAGCCTCTTCCTGAAAAATGAAATATAAAATTGGATACAGTTTGCAGAAAATACAATATTTACTGAATCTTTTTGAAAAATTCAAAAACCTGATGCAATAAGCCTGACAGCTAGCATTTGTTTGTAAAATGTTCAATTGTTGTAAGTTTTATGTATAAGTACATAAATACAAGGATAAACTCATAACTAGTTGGTAAATAAATGAATCATATTTTAATTACGAACCAGTCGTATTCAATATAAACGCGCTGGCTATCTGTCATTCGTTACTTTTTGCGTTTTCACCAAGCCACTCGACATTGGCTCACTAAAGCTCATTTAGTTTGAAGTATCATTCACAAGTAATTGACCTTCGGTGCGGGTTGAAGGTTAAGGGTAAGGTTAATGGCCGCCCCGTCCGAGTGCTCTGCAATGTACAATGGAGAAAAAATGAAAAGAAGAAGAAATATTCAAGGACTGCCTGTCTCACAACCTAACCTCCTTGTCAAAAAAAAAAAAAAAAAACACAAAGACAATAAGGAGAAGCCCAGAATGTTACGACCATTGGAGCCACGAATCCAACCTTAACCTCGTGATTCCCGCCCAGGTGACTAGCGTCAAACTTGAGATCCAAAGCTGGTGCCACGACCCGTGGTGGTATTTCGACCAAGGCCCGTTAACCGGCCTAGTCTGCACTGGTGGACCACACTTGGAAAGAGACGACCTGCAACCAGACACTAAGACATCGATCGCTTTTTCAGAACTAGCGGAGCCAGTGAAACCTTCAGAATTGCAAGTTTTCCGTACATCAATATCCCGTCTGATTAGTTCCGTTCAGATAGTGCAATCGAACCTCTATCTACTCTCGGTTGTCCTAAAGGCCGGACCCTAGGCTCGGGACTTGGTTCTAGGATAGGATAGACTGCTTCTAGCAAATGAGTAACCCGTGGAATCTAGAAATTACGCCACTGTTGGGGCGTACAAAGTTGAAGAGGTTAGGAAAACTTTGTCTGTGGTCGATGCGTTACTGACCATAATTTAGTCGTTCCGCACTTGCACTTCCTAGTTATATGTAATTTCTAACCCGTAATACTTCTGAACTAGTGTGATGAAAATAGACATTTTCTAATTTCTCTCAAAATTAATTTTTTTTTGCACTAAACAGATGGGAAAACTGTTACAGTTTGTGTAAAAACAAATTCCTCGTCTTAAGAAACGCGTGGCAAAATGTTAGGTTGTCGCACAAAACTTGTCAATGAGACAAACCTGTAACTGCGAATGTCATACAACAAGTCAGTATGGTTTAACAATGGTGTTTAAAGATTATTGTTTCTGAGATCAAAAAACCTGATTTTCAAAATGCCTAAAGTAAAATAGTAAAATGTATTTGGGAAAATAAGATTGATAAACTTTGGATCTCAACTGAATGTAGGGAAACGAATTGTGATTATGACCTAATTATATCTCCTACTTTCAACAATTAAAAATTGTGGGAGTATATCAAAAACTCTGTAACTTTCGGAACGGCTACTCCAGTGGATATAAAGACAAATACCATTAAATTATTTTTTTACCCCTCTCCAAGTGTATTTGGAGAGCTATGTTTGAGCTCGCGTGCGCTTAAAGAAACAAGAAGTAAATTCATAGAACATTATTAATATATTCCTGTAGGATATTACCTGCTCTCGCAGGGCAAGGACTTCCTGGTCTACAATTTCCATCAGTATTCCGATGACTGCTTCTGCAACACATTGATAATTGGATATATTAGAAAATGTTTAAATAACTAAAACAATAATTATACCTTACTTCACAAATACACAACTATTTTTATTACACTATGCAAATTTATATTAAAAAGTAAATGTGTGTAAAGTTGTGAAATTCCCACTTCTTAAGCTAAACTAGTAACAGATAAAAGTTTTGAGTTGTATATTAACATTTTTATGAGTAAATTAGTTTCTTTGAAACACTAAAAAGTACAGGGATACTCTTCAGTTGTAAGTATGCGAGTGGCTGTGAGAAAATATTTTTAATATGTCAATGGTCAATGAATAAAACATAGGAATGTCTAGATTTGCAAACACTTTATAACGTGCTGCAATATTGCGTATAACAATTTAAGCTTAAGAAATAGAGCCATAACATTTACAAATTCTCTTGTCATCATGCATACACTTATTGTTAATATAATATTAAGAATTTACTATATTAAAATTCAATATTTTTAGGATAAATTGTTCTGGAAAACTGTTTAAGATAAAAAAATGTATTTTAAACAAACTAAAATTAATTTAATTTGAATTACTAAAGAAAACAAAAATTTGTTCTAGCAAGTTATGTAAATTGATAACATAATAACAGTAATGAAAAGTGTATATATTTCTCATTTTTTGTAAAAAAAACTTTGTATTCTAATAAAAATCCAAGAATTTTATTGAAAAACATATTTTAAATCTTTTTTAGGTCATTACATATTTTAAGTAGACTATTCATTGGGCAACTCTTTCATTCTGCCCAAAGACAAAAAACTGTCAAAATAGGTTTACTTCGTTTCTATTTTGTGCCCTGCTGCCCTTTTTGAGGTTCCATAGTGTAGTGTAAATTCAGAAGGGTTAAAATGTTGTTGTGAATAAAGTCAATAGAAAGCAAAAAGCATGTAAATCCGCAGTCAGAAATTGTGATTGGGAAAATTAGATTATAAGGTGCTAATGTATTAACAGCTGATCATCATGTGCAATGCACTAAAACCATTTTACTCAAGTTCCCTCATTGATACCTACTTTTAGTAATTTTCTGAACTAAGAGAAAAGGAACCAATAATTTAATAGAATATATATATATAACATAAGTCAAAATACAAATACAAGAATTATAATTGAATTTACATTTCAAAGCTTTTCGTTGGCTAACAGTACCAACATCATCAGGAATATTAAACAATTGTTTAATATTCCTGATGATGTTGGTACTGTTAGCCAACGAAAAGCTTTGAAATGTAAATTCAATTATAATTCTTGTATTTGTATTTTGACTTATGTTCTTTATTAATACACAAGAATACATATTGCGATATATATATATATATATATATATATATATATATATATATATATATAAATATATTTAAATATATTGAAATTTCCTCTTTCTTTGCTACTTACACACTTTCAATCCATTACTCAAATTACACGCGAGTGCGACACGATATAGCTTTTGTTTGCCGTTGCAATACATCATTTATTTCATTAATAAATTCCTTACAAATTTAGCTATGGTATAAATATACAACTATAATGGCTTACCTTCCGCGTTTTCGCTAACTGGTACTACGGAGGCTTGGCTCCCCTCTGGAAAAAAAGTTCTAGATTTTAGAATATGTTTTGAATTTGTGGAAAGTCACTAATACTTACGACTAGATTCAAAAGTTGAGGAAATGTAAACAATTTTTTATGTTGAGTTTTACTTTATTGAACAATTGAAGGTTTGAAATGCATTAGCTCACAATGAAAATTATTATAATTCTATAGTTTTTAATAAATTTAAATTTCGGTTTGCTTGAGAAATAATCTACAAGCTTTACTCAAACCTACATTTATAAGCATTTTATTTTTATATTTGTTTTGATGGAAAATACTATCATAATCAGTGATACCACCACACAAGTAGAAATGCAACTAAAAGAGAGCTGGAATATTACTTATAATAATGTTTATTCAGGAAAGTTTTTGGTTTTGTTTCAAAATTGTAAACGTATGAAAACAGTTAGTAGGCTATACAAAATGGGTTTTAATGAAATTAGTAACTTTTATAAATACTGAAGAATGTTAAAATTATTTTAAACAGTTATTGAAGAAGAGTGGAGGGTTGGGTAACTCTATTGCGTATGCGTCCTGTGATCGTAAAAGTAGTCGATAATGAGCATATGAGACTCGTCTTTTTGGTTTTCAGGATTTATTTTAGCTCAGTTTTTGTTAAAAACTTTTTGAATTAAGGTTTTTTTAACACTGACTCTTAATGGGTAGTATTCACAAATTATTCAAGATTGAATTTTGCAAAGATCGATGACTGCCAAACGATAATAGGCCTAGTGTCATTTTTATTATGTTTTGACTGGTTTATTATTATTTAGAATTACAATTAGGAAAAAATAGAAGGATTCCTCTAATGTTGGTGAGCTCTACCAATTAGATTCTTAACAATTTACACAAAATGCGTTCTGCCTTTTGTATCTTCTCCATTTCCCGTTACTCAGTGAATTTTTTTGTGGATTGTATGGTAAAGCGCTATAAGTTAATACGAACTTGAATAGTTTATAATTAGTATATTTCTAAAAAGTGAAATCAGTAACTGTGAAAAATTATATTGTAAAATATGTTTCTCCAAAAATGAAGTAGCGTGGATGTGTTTTATTAATATTTTGTAATAAATTTATGCTTTATATATTTTTTTATTTAACCCAAAATGATTTCTTTTATAATTATGTTTATTTCTGAACTATAATATTTTTATTTTTTGGTTTATTGTCAAGATTTAAGTAATACAACGACTCTTTGAATATATTTTATTAGTGTATTTTGGAATCAAGTAAAGAATAATTTATTAAATTTTATTCTTAGTATTGTAAGTGGTCGGGTGAATCCGAATGTATTTTTGTTGTTTTGTTATTATAATACAAGAAGTGCCATTAGTTTTAAGGACTATTAAATGAATATATAGTGTGGTGCAGAACAATATATTGATTGTTAATTGTTGATTCTTAATTGTTGTTTAATTATTTATGAACCGCTAATAGTTTTTGCTGCGCCTGTTTCAAATTTGTTTATAAAGAAAGAAAAATTGTAATGAAATATTAAAAAAATTATTCGGGGCAGTTTGATCATAAAAGTGGTGTCAAACTTTGCAACTACGTCTCTATTACGGAAATTAAAAAAAAATTGTAATATATATATCTACTAGAGTAATGAAATACTATTTGGTATCTAAGTTAACATGCTCAGTTACATTATAATTTGCAAATGGAAATAATCTATAATGTTAGTTTATATTAAATAACAATATTCTGTGTATTATTTTACTACTCCAAATTACTATTTTGTCATTTTTTATGGCAAATAGGTCTGGAAAACTTGACAGTAGTCACTGATTAAGCTCCACACTTCACCCAAGTGCTGGCCAACTTTTTGACAAACCTGTCCTGGTAACATCTTACTGGCAATGTTTTCTTAGTTTTTGCTTGAAGTAGGAAAATATAATGATTTTACATAATTATATTATAACTTACAAGCATAATTTAAATAATGAAAAATCGTTCAACTTCATTGGAAAAAATTTTAAATGTGTTTTATAACTTTAAAATGACAATCTTACCGTCACTCTTCTCAATGCTTGTGTTAGCTTCATCCCTCTCCTTCACCCTCCCACAGCAGAACAATGCTGAAACCACCATAAAAGTAAATTGTTATTTGCAGCACAATTATAGCTAAAACCGACCTTTCTAATGTTTTAGTAATAAATTATTTTACTTATTTGTAAATACTGTGTAAAGTTTTAATACATATATTTACAAAAAAGGTTAATTTTTCTTAAATACTGGCGGTTAAGTTGCTTTCAAATCTGAAAAATATGATTATTAAAATGGTAAGAATAATCAAGCATTCTGATCAATGTGTACTTTTTCATCCTAAAAAATAGGGCTAGTCTCAAAGTCTTACAGTAAATTTTATATCTTAACATTGAACCTCAAATCAGAAGATGGGCAGCAACATTATTACTTGATGAACTGCTCAGAGCCAACTAAAAGTGGACAATGTTACTAGTCATTACTAACATTACAATGTTTTTGTTAAATAAATATTTAAACGTAGATTGGAATCAAACTATCAAAAATTTACTAGACAATATTTCGTTCATACGTTTAAAAAATATAAATACTGTATATTCAACATGTGTTTTTTCACAGACATAATAATATCCCAGTCCTGAAAAAGAACGCCTGGTCCAACCTAAACTGACTGACCAACCTATACAGCCCAAGATGCAAAAATTATTTGTTTTAACTTCAAAATGCAGTTGACAGTTAACTGATCAGAAATGAAAAACATTACCAAGTTGCATCAGGAATTTAACTTACAACAAAGCGTCAAACTTATTAGTAGTTTTAAAAACATCAATTCTTCCTGTATCTAACCTGAAGTCAATATGTTTTATTCGACCCTAAAATAAATCAGAAATAAAAACAAACTAACTGGATTCGATTAGACACAAGCGTAGTTCCACAAATGTTAATGCAATTAGGCTTACATGCAAAATGTATCATCCCATGATGTAAAAAAAAGAATCCGTAATTAGAAATATTACGGGTATTATCAGACTCGTTAGGTGTTAAACAAATGGTCTGAGAAGTATAAATTCATCATGTATCGAACCAGACATCATAGCTCTTCATCGCAAATAATAATAAATTAAAGTAATTTTGGAGATCAAAACACACACTACCTGTTTCATAAAAGCGCAAACAGTACCTGTTTCTACTTATACAAACAGAAATCGAAATAGTCACACAAAGTCCTGCACGAATAGCTGAAAAAACATATTTTTGCTAAGACGTCGTAGCTCCAGCCAAATCGGCTAAACATTAAATTTAAAAAAAGAAAGTCACATGTCCAGTAACAGACTGAAAAGAGTTTCAAACATTCATTTTGCTATCGGTAAAGTCATTACCTAAGAGGTCAATACGTATTATGAGATGTAGCACGCAGTCATAATTAATCACTACAATCAAGAGGAGGTCCAAATCCAATGGCTTTGTAACAAAACATCGATAAATATTGCAGGTTAAGTCAACAGAAGTCAATATGTATCACCAGATGTAGCATGCAGTCATAATTAATCACTATATTAAAGTGAAGGTCCAAAATCATTTTTTTTTGTAACTAAACATCCATAAATATTCCATTTTAAGTCAACAGAAGTCAATATGTATCACCAGATGTAGCATGCAGTCAGAATTAGTCACTATATTAAAGGGAAGGGCCAAATCCAATGGCTTTGTAACAAAACATCCGTCAATTATCCAATTTAAGTCAACATGTATAATCAGATGAAGCATGCAGTCAGAATTAGTCACTATATTAAAGGAGAGGTTCAAATCCAATGACTTTGTAAGAAAACATCCGTAAAGATTCCAATTTAAGTCAACAGAAGTCAATATGTATCACAAGATGTAGCATGGAGTCAGAATTAGTCACTATATTAAAAGAAAGGTCCAAATCCAATGGCTTTGTAACAAAACATCCGTAAATTATCCAATTTAAGTTAACAGAAGTCGATATGTATCACCAGATGAAGCATGCAGTCAGAATTAGTCACTATATTAAAGCGAAAGTCAAAATCCAATGACTTTGTAACAAAACATCCGTAAATATTCCAATTTAAGTCAACAGAAGTCGATATGTATCAGTAGATGTAGCATGCAGTCAGAATTAGTCACTATATTAATGCAAAAGTCAAAATCCAATGACTTTGTAACAAAACATCCGTAAATATTCCAATTTAAGTCAACAGAAGTCGATAAGTATCACAAGATGTAGCATGCAGTCAGAATTAGTCACTATATTAAAGGGAAAGTACAAATCCAATGACTTTGTAACAAAACAGCCGTAAATATTCCAATTTAAGTCAACAGAAGTCGATATGTATCACCAGATGTAGCATACAGTCAGAATTAGTCACTATATTAAAGGGAAAGTCCAAATACAATGACTTTGTAACAAAACATCCGTAAATATTAAAATTTAAGACAACAGAAGTCGATATGTATCACTAGATGTAGCATGCAGTCAGAATTAGTCACTATATTAAAGGGAAAGTCCAAATACAATGACTTTGTAACAAAACATCCGTAAATATTAAAATTTAAGACAACAGAAGTCGATATGTATCACTAGGTGTAGCATGCAGTCAGAATTAGTCACTATATTAAAGGGAAAGTCCAAATCCAATGACTTTGTAACAAAACATCCGTAAATATTCCAATTTAAGTCAACAAGAGTCGAAATGTATCACCAGATGTAGCATGCAGTCAGAATTAGTCACTATATTAAAGGGAAAGTCCAAATACAATGACTTTTTAACAAAACATCCGTAAATATTCCAATTTAAGTCAACAGAAGTCGATATGTATCACTAGATGTAGCATCCAGTCAGAATTAGTCACTATATTAAAGGGAAAGTCCAAATCCAATGACTTTGTAACAAAACATCCGTAAATATTCCAATTTAAGTCAACAAGAGTCGATATGTATCAAAAGATGTAGCATGCAGTCAGAATTAGTCACTATAGTAAAGGGAAAGTCCAAATACAATGACTTTTTAACAAAACATCCGTAAATATTCCAATTTAAGACAACAGAAGTCGATATGTATCACAAGATGTAGCATACAATCAGAATTAGTTACTATATTAAAGAGAAAGTCCGAATACAATGACTTTGTAACAAAACATCCGGTAATATTCCAATTTAAGTCAACAGAAGTCAATATGTATCACTAGATGTAGCATGCAGTCAGAATTAGTCACTATATTAAAGGGAAAGTCCAAATCCAATGACTTTGTAACAAAACATCCGTAAATATTCCAATTTAAGTCAACAGAAATCGATATGTATCACAAGATGTAGCATGCAGTCAGAATTAGTCACTATATTAAAGGGAAAGTCCAAATCCAATGACTTTGTAACAAAACATCCGTAAATATTCCAATTTAAGTCAACAAGAGTCGATATGTATCACCAGATGTAGCATGCAGTCAGAATTAGTCACTATATTAAAGGGAAAGTCCAAATCCAATGACTTTGTAACAAAACATCCGTAAATATTCCAATTTAAGTCAACAGAAGTCAATATGTATCACAAGATGTAGCATGCAGTCAGAATTAGTCACTATATTAAAGGGAAAGTCCAAATCCAATGACTTTGTAACAAAACATCCGTAAATATTCCAATTTAAGTCAACAAGAGTCGATATGTATCACCAGATGTAGCATGCAGTCAGAATTAGTCACTATAGTAAAGGGAAAGTCCAAATACAATGACTTTTTAACAAAACATCCGTAAATATTCCAATTTAAGTCAACAGAAGTCAATATGTATCACAAGATGTAGCATGGAGTCAGAATTAGTCACTATATTAAAGGGAAAGTCCAAATCCAATGACTTTGTAACAAAACATCCGTAAATATTCCAATTTAAGTCAACAGAAGTCAATATGTATCACAAGATGTAGCATGCAGTCAGAATTAGTCACTATATTAAAGGGAAAGTCCAAATCCAATGACTTTGTAACAAAACATCCGTAAATATTCCAATTTAAGACAACAGAAGTCGATATGTATCACAAGATGTAGCATGCAATCAGAATTAGTCACTATATTAAAGCGAAAGTCCAAATCCAATGACTTTGTAACAAAACATCCGTAAATATTCCAATTTAAGTCAACAGAAGTCAATATGTATCACAAGATGTAGCATGCAGTCAGAATTAGTCACTATATTAAAGGGAAAGTCCAAATCCAATGACTTTGTAACAAAACATCCGTAAATATTCCAATTTAAGTCAACAGAAGTCAATATGTATCACAAGATGTAGCATGCAGTCAGAATTAGTCACTATATTAAAGGGAAAGTCCAAATCCAATGACTTTGTAACAAAACATCCGTAAATATTCCAATTTAAGTCAACAGAAGTCAATATGTATCACAAGATGTAGCATGCAGTCAGAATTAGTCACTATATTAAAGGGAAAGTCCAAATCCAATGACTTTGTAACAAAACATCCGTAAATATTCCAATTTAAGTCAACAGAAGTCAATATGTATCACAAGATGTAGCATGCAGTCAGAATTAGTCACTATATTAAAGGGAAAGTCCAAATCCAATGACTTTGTAACAAAACATCCGTAAATATTCCAATTTAAGTCAACAGAAGTCAATATGTATCACAAGATGTAGCATGCAGTCAGAATTAGTCACTATATTAAAGGGAAAGTCCAAATCCAATGACTTTGTAACAAAACATCCGTAAATATTCCAATTTAAGTCAACAGAAATCAATATGTATCACAAGATGTAGCATGCAGTCAGAATTAGTCACTATATTAAAGGGAAAGTCCAAATCCAATGACTTTGTAACAAAACATCCGTAAATATTCCAATTTAAGTCAACAGAAGTCAATATGTATCACAAGATGTAGCATGCAGTCAGAATTAGTCACTATATTAAAGGGAAAGTCCAAATCCAATGACTTTGTAACAAAACATCCGTAAATATTCCAATTTAAGTCAACAGAAGTCAATATGTATCACAAGATGTAGCATGCAGTCAGAATTAGTCACTATATTAAAGGAAAAGTCCAAATCCAATGACTTTGTAACAAAACATCCGTAAATATTCCAATTTAAGTCAACAGAAGTCAATATGTATCACAAGATGTAGCATGCAGTCAGAATTAGTCACTATATTAAAGGGAAAGTCCAAATCCAATGACTTTGTAACAAAACATCCGTAAATATTCCAATTTAAGTCAACAGAAGTCAATATGTATCACAAGATGTAGCATGGAGTCAGAATTAGTCACTATATTAAAGGGAAAGTCCAAATCCAATGACTTTGTAACAAAACATCCGTAAATATTCCAATTTAAGTCAACAGAAGTCAATATGTATCACAAGATGTAGCATGCAGTCAGAATTAGTCACTATATTAAAGGGAAAGTCCAAATCCAATGACTTTGTAACAAAACATCCGTAAATATTTCAATTTAAGACAACAGAAATCGATATGTATCACAAGATGTAGCATGCAGTCAGAATTAGTCACTATATTAAAGCGAAAGTCCAAATCCAATGACTTTGTAACAAAACATCCGTAAATATTCCAATTTAAGTCAACAGAAGTCAATATGTATCACAAGATGTAGCAAGCAGTCAGAATTAGTCACTATATTAAAGGGAAAGTCCAAATCCAATGACTTTGTAACAAAACATCCGTAAATATTCCAATTTAAGTCAACAGAAATCAATATGTATCACAAGATGTAGCATGCAGTCAGAATTAGTCACTATATTAAAGGGAAAGTCCAAATCCAATGACTTTGTAACAAAACATCCGTAAATATTCCAATTTAAGTCAACAGAAGTCAATATGTATCACAAGATGTAGCATGCAGTCAGAATTAGTCACTATATTAAAGGGAAAGTCCAAATCCAATGACTTTGTAACAAAACATCCGTAAATATTCCAATTTAAGTCAACAGAAGTCAATATGTATCACAAGATGTAGCATGCAGTCAGAATTAGTCACTATATTAAAGGGAAAGTCCAAATCCAATGACTTTGTAACAAAACATCCGTAAATATTCCAATTTAAGTCAACAGAAGTCAATATGTATCACAAGATGTAGCATGCAGTCAGAATTAGTCACTATATTAAAGGGAAAGTCCAAATCCAATGACTTTGTAACAAAACATCCGTAAATATTCCAATTTAAGACAACAGAAATCGATATGTATCACTAGATGTAGCATGCAGTCAGAATTAGTCACTATATTAAAGGGAAAGTCCAAATCCAATGACTTTGTAACAAAACATCCGTAAATATTCCAATTTAAGACAACAGAAATCGATATGTATCACTAGATGTAGCATGCAGTCAGAATTAGTCACTATATTAAAGCGAAAGTCCAAATCCAATGACTTTGTAACAAAACATCCGTAAATTATCCAATTTAAGTCAACATGTATAATCAGATGAAGCATGCAGTCATGAATTAGTCACTAATGAGGTCCAAATCCAATGACTTTGTAACATAACAGCCGTAAATATTCCAATTTAAGTCAACAGAAGTCAATATGTATCACCAGATATAGCATGCAGTCAGAATTAATCACTATATTAAAGGCAGTTTCTATTTATTTAAATGGCTATGTCCATTTATTTATTGTATTTCCAATGGCTTTGTAACAAAACATCGATAAATATTCCATTTTAAGTAAAAAGAAGTCAATATGTAAGACCAGATGTAGCATGAAGTCAGAATTAAGCACTATAGTAAAGGGGTGGTTAAATTCTATTTAATATATAACTAAACGATCATAAATATTCCTATTTAGGTAACTAGAAGTGTGTACTGTACTGTAAGTATTATCTGAGGTAGTAAGTTATCAGAATTAAGCGTTATGTTAAAGGGGAGTTCTAAATTCCTTAAATGTGATAGAAAACATACCTAAATTTTTCAATTTGATAAATGGGAAGATATTATGTTTTAACAGATATAGCATAGACTCAGATCATACTACTGGGAAGGTCCAAAACCAATAAATGGTATGCAAGAGGTACTTAATATCCAATTTATAATACCAGATATTAATATGCATCAGATGCAGCACAGCCTCAGAAACAATAATTATATTTTTAAAATACAAATTTTCCATCTCAGGCACTGGAAGTTTATTATTGTAAATTTAGTACTAAATCTGTATTACAGCTATATAATAGAAGTAAGTTTATAAATTGACCCATATGTATATATATATATATATATATATATATATATATATATATATATATATATATAAATACATTATTATATAAATATATTATTGTAATTTTCATTCCAGATGATGTTGGTACTGTTTACCAACAAAAATTTTTAATATAAATAAATAAATATTCTTGTATTTGAATAACCTATGTTGTTTTAAATTATTAAACAAGAAAACGTAATATATATATATATATATATATATATATATATATATATATATATATATATATATATTAGTATAGGTCTACATATTCCTACCAAAATAGTGAAATTATTAAATGACTGTTAAACGGTCAAAAGTATTTTGTGCACTTACTTCTCATTGCGTTTGCAAAGCGTCTTAGTTTTCCCATCGTGTTGCTGGTGCAAATATTTGGGAAAAACTAACAAAATATCTATAGAAACAGATTTTAAATTGTTTATTTGTTAGATTTGGTTGAATTAATTGTTGTAATTTGTTTAGTTTATATTGGTTTTTAATAATTTATAAATAGTGAAAAAACTCAATTTCAAACTGTATTGGACAATTATCTTCACTACGAGGTCCGCGGCCCGCATGCACGACCCTAAGAACGATTTTTTGAGGCCCTCAGACTGTTAACATTTTGACAAATTTCTGTTTCTTCACTACCTGCTAACATAGATGTCATATTAGAGACCTGGGAAAGATTTCGATCATCGATTACAAAGTATTAACAAATTCAAGTAGCCTATATCTGGAGTGAAGTAAAATACACTTTCCTACTCTTTTATGAGTAGGTTCTATTAACCGTTTTATAAAACGGTTGATTTATTTAAGTGATGTTATAAACTTATGTTATAATAATACTGTTTGTAAGTTATTTAATGTCACGTGTACTTTCAGCCCTGGGTAAAACTTGATGAAAATCACTTGCTCTCTAAGAAATCCTTGTGAAGATCCCTGATACAGGCTATGCAGTAGGCCTACGTGAAGATAATAAAGTTGAAAGTTAGTTAAAATAATAGGAACATGAGTATGCTCTGGTGTGGGTAACGGGCAAACAGACTGCTGACGTACTCAGAATCTCATTCATTCTTTCTGTAGATGTCTTCCCAATACATCTTCGTGTAGAAGGAATCATTGGGAACAGAAAGGAAAAGGTTAAGACGAATGATACCTCTCTGGTACTGGGAGTGGGTGTGAAATGTTTTAGAGGGAATCATTAGTATTTCTTTGCATTATTCACACTATGCGTGTTATTCTAGACAATACTTCATAGCCCATTTGTGTAGTGTTTTAACGTTTAGGGTTAATGTGACCTACAAAGGAGGACGCAGAAATTACTACCTGCTGTAATATATGCCTATAGAAGAGGCACATTGACACCTAAGCACTGCGGACTGAAGTACCAAGTTGGTGGTATATCGTATTCTATACATCCTATACCTTACAGTATCCACTGGATTATACCTATCTCTGTTTCACGACTCATAATCTAGGTAGGCAATGTTAGATGAGAATATGTTGTAGCAGGGGTGTCACGGACCATGTTTTCGACTACTGTAATACAATCTGATTTAAATTAGTTGCGTAATGATTCAAAATGAAAGATCTCTAGAAAAAATTGCATTTTGGATTCAAGCCTACTGTCCTTAACAAGGGTTTGAAGTTTCGAGTTTAACAAATAAAAGCTAATAACATTTTCATTCTCTTGTGCGTTGATTCATATTGTTTAAAATTTTTGGACTTTTTAACTTTATTATTAAAGCATAACTGAATCAAAGCATTGTAACTTTAAAAAAAAATAAATCCTTCTCGAAATTAAATATGATGTTATGAAGATTTTATGAGCATAAGTCATGAGATTTAGAATTTTTTGATCTTAGAAGTCTCTTCTAGAACATTTTAATAAACAAAATTTTTTTGTAGAACTGTTGGTCGCAAAAAATTAAGTATTATACGTTTGTATTATTAAATTATGCGTTTTTCGTTTAAAATATTATTATGAAACTCCAGCTTAATGTTAATGTTATGTGGAATTTGATTTGTTAGCTAAGCGGTGTGATCTCAGCTGTTAACTGAACCCTTTAGTGTGCATGTGGACGTGCTTGAACGCATACAGTACTGCCGATAAGGGATAACACGTGACTTAAGATGCTTATCCTCGTTGCTCTGTTTTAAGGCAGATATCGAGAGCTGTCAACGTGCACATTTAGTTACAAAGTTATCAGTTTTTATCAAGGGATTTACTGTCCAGACACCGCTAGTAACATATTTACTTGGAGAATCTGTTTTGTCACTTATCATTAAAGCAGGAAAATATAAAAAAAAGTATTATTGTGTTTACAGTGAATAAAAGAGGTTATCTAGTTGTAGGTTCAACTATTTCCTGTTTCCAAGAAAATATGTCTTTGTCGTCAAGTGTGAAATAAGGAAATAATGTTCTCTCCTTATCTCCCACAGATGCAAGCGTTCCTGTCACCAACAAACGTCTTATTATTTATTACAGATCATAAGAAAACCTTTGTTAAACTCAGGCTTGCGGTTATTTTTCAATAGATGTAATAAAAAATATCATCTAACGAACTGTTGTGTCATAAGTGTGTTGAGAGGAAGAACGCTGGTAATTAGTGATGAGTGATTAGGTGTATTAGTGATTAGGTATATTAGGTACAAATTAGGTGTATTAGTGATTAAGTATATTAGGTACAAATTAGGTGTATTAGTGATTAGGTATACTAGGTACAAATTAGGTGTATTAGTGATTAAGTATATTAGGTACAAATTAGGTGTATTAGTGATTAGGTATATTAGGTACAAATTAGGTGTATTAGTGATTAGGTATATTAGGTACAAATTAGGTGTATTAGTGATTAAGTATATTAGGTACAAATTAGGTGTATTAGTGATTAGGTATACTAGGTACAAATTAGGTGTATTAGTGATTAGGTGTATTAGGTACAAATTAGGTGTATTAGTGGTTAGGTATATTAGGTACAAATTAGGTGTATTAGTGATTAGGTGTATTAGGTAAAAATTAGGTGTATTAGTGATTAGGTGTATTAGGTACAAATTAGGTGTATTAGTGGTTAGGTATATTAGGTACAAATTAGGTGTATTAGTGATTAGGTGTATTAGGTAAAAATTAGGTGTATTAGTGATTAGGTGTATTAGGTACAAATTAGGTGTATTAGTGGTTAGGTATATTAGGTACAAATTAGGTGTATTAGTGATTAGGTGTATTAGGTAAAAATTAGGTGTATTAGTGATTAGGTGTATTAGGTACAAATTAGGTGTATTAGTGATTAGGTGTATTAGGTACAAATTAGGTGTATTAGTGATTAGGTGTATTAGGTAAAAATTAGGTGTATTAGTGATTAGGTGTATTAGGTACAAATTAGGTGTATTAGTGGTTAGGTATATTAGGTACAAATTAGGTGTATTAGTGATTAGGTGTATTAGGTAAAAATTAGGTGTATTAGTGATTAGGTGTATTAGGTACAAATTAGGTGTATTAGTGATTAGGTGTATTAGGTACAAATTAGGTGTATTAGTGATTAGGTGTATTAGGTAAAAATTAGGTGTATTAGTGATTAGGTGTATTAGGTACAAATTAGGTGTATTCGTGATTAGGTGTATTAGGTACAAATTAGGTGTATTAGTGATTAGGTATATTAGGTACAAATTAGGTGTATTAGTGATTAAGTGTATTAGGTACAAATTAGGTGTATTAGTGATTAGGTGTATTAGGTACAAATTAGGTGTATTAGTGATTAGGTATATTAGGTACAAATTAGGTGTATTAATGATTAGGTATATTAATAACTAATTTAATTTATTAGAAATTGATAAAGCTTTTCGCTTAATACCACTGGAACCACTGGACGCACTTGCCATTGTAAAACAATTCAAAATTTTACAAAAACGTGATACAGCGGTGCGAACAACCAACTGAGCAATACTACACCGTTCTATACCCAACGCTCGAGACCTAAACTGAAGGGTGACTCGTGTAGCATTAGCGCGGAGAAAGGGTTTCTTGGAAACCAAATGCGCACTTCCCCACTTCACTACACCTATCCCTAAAAGAAGAGTAGAGAGAAAATGCGACCTTGACTTCTTTTCCTATCAGTTCAAAAGTTTTGCCTATCCAACACCTAATTTCAGGCGAAAAAAGAGCGTATTATGCTGGAAAGCGTATTAAACGAGAGCGTCTTAACGACGTTTTACTATATATATATGTATATGTATATGTATATGTATAAACGACGTTTATATATATATATGTATATGTATATATAATATATAAATATTCAATGAGTATTGAACTGACTCGTTCATTAACGGAAACTGCTCAAAGTTTAGACACTTTATTAAAAAGATGGCGCTTTACTAAGTAAACGCATAAAGTCTAGGCTGTATAAATGAAGTAAACAGGCTAGGCTGTACAGAAGTTTCGACGTAGGAATGCAAATCTTGTCAGCATTTGACCTCAAACACACATTTATCAGATGTCACCATAAATCGCTATATTGACAACTTTAGTCTAAAAATACTGCTCAACCTGTAGGGGACATTACATAGTCTTTATCAACCTTGGGGTATATTACTCGTTATACAATGAATATTTTTCCAAGTTACCGGTATTTTCATACGGCTAAACTCCTTCTTTACATTTTGAAATAAAATAAGAAGTAGAGTTTTTATTTTGTTTGTTCAAAGATTAGTATCCATTGAGAATTGTGTAAGGAGATGTGTGTGACTTGCAGGAACAGACCCATTCTATGCAGACACCTTCATCTCGTAGCAAAGGTGGTTTTTAATTTCTCTACTTTTATCTAAATTATAATACCTCTTATAGCATACACATCTCTACTTATCTATAAAGGAACGTAATAACAATCTTGTTTTAATATTAAGTCCATTAGAGCGTTTATCCCTTCTTCAGGTGGGTGTGTAAAGGATGGCACGACGTTCGCTCTGCTCCACTCAAAAATAAACAAATCTCACAATCTACTCGTATTAAACACACAAACATAGCACACATACCGCCTTCGACAGGTTTTGCCAAAACTTCTCAATACCACATTACAATACCCTAATGCTTACATTCTCAGAGGCGGAAGGGGGAGAAACTTTCCCTTGGTCTATATAAAGACCACTTCAAATTGACGTAAGCAACCCAACCCACATAGCCAACATCAGTATCAGGGAACTATTATATTCAAGCTTCAGAACACCACCTTCTTCATATTTCTTCGATGATAGAGAAAATAAAATCCATACAGGAGTGTGCGGGCTTATGAATGAGTTAGTGCGTGTGTCTAGCAAAGAAAACGTTTCATGAACAAGAATATGTTTTAATTTCAAATTACAAAAAGATTTTCGCCAACATACATTATTTGTACCTTATTTACCATGAAAACAAGATTAATAAAACATAAAGATCACTAAAACAAAACTCATAAAACAACAAAATCGCTAAAACAAAATTCATATAACATTAAGATCACTAAAACAAGACTCACAAAACAATAAAATCACTAAATTAAAACTCATAAAACAATAAAATTAATAAACAAGACTCATAAAACAACAAAATCAGTAAAACAAGACTCATAAAACATCAAGATCACTAAAACAAGAATCATAAAACAACAAAACCACTAAAACAAGACTCTTAAAACAACAAAATCACTAAAATAAGATTTCAAAACAAAATCACTAAAACAAGACCCCTAAAACTACAAAATCACTAAAACGAGATTCTTAAAGCAACAAGATCAGTAAAGACTCTTAGATATCATATAAAAGTTCTACCATTACAAAATCATTATAACAAAGCTCCTTAAATAATATCACTACACCAAGACTTACAAAAATAAGAAATGTATATATAAATGGATATGAATAATTGGGTATGTGTGTGTGTGTGTGTTTGTTTGTTTGTGTGCGCGCGCGCTTGTGTGTGTGTGTGTGTGTGTTTGTGTGTGTGTGTGTGTGTGCGCGCGCGCGCGCCTGTGTGTGTGAGTGTGTGCGCGCGCGCTTCTGTGTGTGTCTCACAATAAATGTTTTACGTTTGTAAACATTATATTTAATTTTTGATTGAAAATTATAGAAGCTTTCCTTTTTTAGGTTATTTAAGCTAATAAAATTTTATTTATATTTCGTTTTATCTTTGGCACAAAAATATAAAAGATCGTTATTCCGCCAAAATAATATAAGCACGTAAGCGTGCCCTAGCCCACACACAAGTTAAGGATTACGTAATGGCGTTAGGTTTAATAATGCAAACACAGGAATATTGTTCAAAGAAAATCATAGTTCGTCTTGACAAAGTACGCTGAGGAAAATGTCAGACTAAGATCATTTGCAGCCTCCCTTAGCCTTAATAAGGGTTGTTGTGCATGCTCTGG